>VZSF01009672.1:123024-183851 GCA_013398295.1 Chionis minor
GGGGGGGGAGGACACGCGGCCCGCCTGGCCCATCCCCTCCGCCACGGCGAGCGGGCGGCGGCGGCCCCGCTGCATCCCGCCCGGGAAGGGCTCCGCCGGCGGCTGCGGCCCGGCTCCGGCAGCGGGCGGGGAGCGGAGCGGAGGAGGGGCGTGGGGACGGGCTGCATCGCGCGTGGAAGAGAATCTCCTTCCAGGTGGCTGCACCGCTGCACCAGGGCTGCTAGCCGGCTCCCGGGGTTAGCGCTTTGCGGACCGCCGCTTCCATCCAGGGGCCTCGCGTGGACCTTGTATCCAAAGGATCTGCCGGCTCGAGTAGCTGCTTTGCATACGCTGATTTCCAAGTGCCCTGGTTTATTCTCCTAACTGGCGAACCAGCCCCTGGAAAGGATATTCTGGCATGAAAAAGGGGAGGAAGCAAAAAGGAAGCAAAAAGATTTTCGGTTCATACTGAAAATCACAACAATGTTCAGGAATTCTGGTGCCTCGAAAATGTGTGAGCGTTTGTGTTTTTCCTTTCCCTCTCTGTTTTAGTGGCTGGAGCAGAACTGTCTCTAGATTGCCTCCCTCATCTGTAACAGTTTGGGACCATGGCGGCGGGAGTAGCAGCTTGGTTACCCTTTGCCAGGGCAGCGGCCATAGGATGGATGCCAGTGGCCACAGGTCCCATGCCAGCTGCTCCGCGGCAGGAGAGGAAGCGAAGCCAGGACTCTCTGATTGTGCTGAATGTGAGTGGCATCCAGTTCCAGACGTGGCTGGACACCTTAGAGCGCTACCCCGACACTCTGTTGGGCAGTTCGGAGCGGGACTTCTTCTACCACCCTGAGACACAGCAGTACTTTTTTGATCGGGACCCTGACATTTTCCGCCACATTCTCAACTTCTACCGTACTGGGAAGCTTCATTATCCCCGCCAGGAGTGCATCTCAGCTTACGATGAGGAACTGGCCTTCTTTGGCATCATCCCTGAGATCATTGGCGACTGCTGTTACGAGGAGTACAAGGATCGCCGGCGTGAGAATGCCGAGCGCCTGCAGGATGATGCCGATCAGGATCATGCAGCTGAGAGCTCCCTGCCCTCGATGACAGCTCGGCAGAGGATGTGGCGGGCCTTTGAAAACCCACACACCAGTACACTGGCTCTGGTCTTCTACTATGTCACTGGTTTCTTCATTGCCGTCTCTGTTATTGCCAATGTGGTGGAGACAGTGCCCTGTGGGGTAAGCCCGGGTCGCATCAAGGAGCTGCCCTGTGGAGAGCGCTATGCTGTGGCTTTCTTCTGTCTGGATACTGCCTGTGTCATGATCTTCACAGTTGAATATCTCCTACGTCTGCTGGCGGCCCCTAGCCGCTACAAATTCGTGCGCAGTGTCATGAGTATCATTGATGTGGTCGCCATCATGCCGTATTACATTGGTCTGGTGATGACAGATAACGAGGATGTCAGTGGGGCTTTTGTGACACTACGAGTCTTCCGTGTCTTCAGGATCTTTAAGTTTTCCCGCCACTCACAGGGGCTGCGCATCCTGGGCTATACCCTGAAAAGTTGTGCCTCGGAGCTAGGCTTCCTCCTCTTCTCGCTTACTATGGCCATCATCATCTTTGCCACAGTCATGTACTATGCAGAGAAAGGTTCATCAGCCAGCAAGTTCACCAGCATCCCTGCAGCCTTCTGGTACACCATTGTCACCATGACAACACTGGGGTAAGTGCAGCTGGTGTTTGGTTACAGCCAACAGTTCAACAAGTGTGTTGGCACGAAGGGAAAATACTCAGTTAAAAAAAAAAAAAAGCCTTGATAGAAAAAATGCAAGGGTAAGTTTTTGTTACAAAACTTTGTGAATACGACTCAGCACTTCTTTCTAAATGTTTTACACATGCAAGTGGTTAAAAAACCCAAACCCCAAAACTGCAGATAAACTGAAAAAGCAAACAACAAAACAAAACAAAACAAAATCTTGAAACTGTTTGGGTTCTTTGCAATTTCCTCTAACATTTTATTTGGTTGTGGATAGTGAAATTGGAATATTTTATGAATGTCTGTGAGTTATCAGTGGATTTTTAATAGAGTAATGTGTTTGCTGACAGGACTTGTTACAGTGTTGCTAAAGTAGTGATAATTATAAAGAGAACCCAAGTGCGATCTTTTAATTTGATCATGCATAAAGGTATGTGGATCTGCCATTTTGTTTGGACTGATGTATTGATGTAGACTTGGATATTGAGTTCCGTATTACAAAGTGATTTGTTTTCATGAAAATAAACCAAGTATAGATACCTTCATCTTCACAAAAAAATACTCCTGATGTTATTTAAGACACTGGATAAATTTCCTTTGATTTTCATGGGCCTGTAACTCATAAATGATAAGTGTCAAACTGCACTGATCGGTGACAGACTCTGGCAAATGATCTGAGGAAGTGAGAGACTCATGACAGAACAAGCATAAGTCTTAAAACATAATTCTAATGGCAATTTAAATTCTTCCAGAGAATTAGGAGTTTAAAAATGCCATTGTTGACATTAGAGCCCAATGCATTTTAATGGACAGGTGGGAGATAGTCTTATTTTATGAAGTCTCTGATACCAGAGTCCTAATGTATCAGCTGTTTCCCTGCACAAAGTTGTAAAATGTGTTTGTCTATAATTACAACAGGGATTTAGAAGGTTGACTAATTTGAGAAGACAATTTTTTACCTTATTGTTAGTTTTGAGCTATAGAGTATCATCTATGAAACCAAGAATTTGTTAATTCTTTAGAAACTGTCTAGTTACTTAATAATTACAGATGTTAAAGGACAAACTTTTCACTTTGAAGAAGACAAAGCCCATCATTTTATTAGTCAAACATTTTGCCACATCTTCTTGGGACTGTTGAGGTTTATGAAACATGTATAACTTTTAAATTTAACAAAATGAAAGTGCATTATTAAACTGTTGTGAAACAGTTGATTTATTATGTGCAATCATAATTTAGTTGGGAAACATACATACAAAATATTGAAACAGATGAAGGGTCTGCCTTATGCCACCATTTTTTGTACAGGGCTTTTATCTTCAGCATCATGTAACAAATGAAGATAAATATAGGGCATTGTAAATATTTCATACTACTTGTAAGGGCAAGTTATGCTAAAAAGGAGTGACAAGAGCTTTGGGGATTTTAATCTGCTTTTTAGGTTCCTGGGTTTTCTTGGTTTTCATTTTCTTCTGGTAGTGACAAACTGAAGGGGCAAGTTAGCAGAAGGAACAAGTTACGCATGCTAACTAGTTCCATAGTCCTTTATTTTCTGATGCTGGTACTTTTTGCCACGTGTTTTTAATTAGAACTGTGATGATCTCAACAAATGAGGTCTTAAGATTTTACCGATATTTAGAATGTGTAATCTTATTATAAAAGAGCAGGAGCTGGTCTTTGGGTTTTGTAGCGAAAGGTGTTTTTGGAGTAAGTTGGTTTTTGGGCTTACGGGCAGTTTGGGAAGTACTTGTCCATGGTACTGAACATAATTTTGTCTTTGGTTTTATGGCCAGTTTGCAATGGATTATGACACAGGTACGGTATCTGTTTACCATTGGTATGATTTGTTTGTTTATTTAAAAAAAAAAAAAAAGGAGACTATTATTCTATAGTTCCAGGTTTTGTGGTATTATTCCGAGTAAAATCTTCAAAATTACTGATGAGATCTGATCGTCACTAAAAATCTCTTTGAATAGAGCCTAAGAACCTATTTTCAAGTCCACAGCCATACAATATTTAGGTCCTGAGGGCAAGGAAGAGAAAGGGTTAAAAATAATACACTCATTCTTTTTTTGAGGTAGTTTGCACGGAGAAAGTTTTGAGCAGGTTGCACAGAGATCCAAAGTTTCACCCTCAGAAGTTCAGATATAAGTTCAGATATGACAGATATCGCAAATTTCTGGGAAATCTTTAATCAACGCATTAGCTAGACTCTGTTCTTTTAATAACAACATGATAACCATATAAAGATTATGTTTAAATGTTAAATACATGTGAATAATTTAAATAGAATTAACATAATAAAAGCTTTGAACTCTTTTTAGTTGATGCAATAATTACACAAAAGGAGGGAAATTACAAAGAAAAGAAGCAAGGGTCAGTGGAAGCTGATTGTAGTTAGTACTGCTACCTTTGCTATGTGCTAAAGCTTCTCGTCTGTTTACTAATATAGAACTCCCATTCATTTTTAGTTTTAGCTGAATTAGGGCTATATAAATGGGCTGTATATGAACAACTTTTTTCTTTTAGCAACAAAGCTAGATGAAATCTTTATGTTTTAAATGACAGTTACACACAACAGGTTTTGTGAAACGTTACAAAAATGCATGAAAGCTAATACAGAATAGTAGATTAACATAAAGTTGAGGTTTTTAGTTTTGGTGTCAGTCTCATATTTTGCTAGATAGCAAGGGTATTGAGTAAGCGACCTTTGCAATTTGGGGAGTTATTATCTTGGAAGCAGAGCTATATTTCTCAGTTCTGCATGATTGCTGAGCAATTAAAGTGTCTTTAAAAAACATAGATTACATTTTCCTCTGCAGAGTGCCAGTGACTTCAAATATTACTACATTTCAGCCTCCAAGGATGTCCCAGCTATTAACTTCTTGACTGCTCAAGTAGTACATAGTTGTACATAGAGATGTTATACGAAAGAAATGAAAGAAAGGGAAGAGAGAGAGAGAAAGAGATAAAGGCTGAAAGAGAGAGAGATAAGAGAGAAAAAGATGACTCTAGAATAACAGCATGCACTCTGCCAGAAAGCGAGCTGGCTGATTTCAAATTTCAAACTAGTGTTTTATCAGTATTAACTGTAGGAAAAGTAAAGTTTGGGACAAGGGACAAGATAGGGCAAGAGAATGAAATTGAAAGAGGTCACAAAGCAGTTTGTGTTGTTTCAAGGTAACAATGAAAAGCGTAGCAGTTAGGGGCATAAAGGTCAAAAACAGGGTAGTGTAAAACCTGGCAGAGAAAAAAGCTTAAGTCTGTTAAATTGGGACTGGCAGACTTACATGGGGGCTTGTGAACACCTACACCTATAACGACACAGTTATGTCACTTTCTGCTGTCACCTCATGACATGATAATCTAATAACTTTCCTTCTGCCCAGTAGCCAACAAACGAGCTGGAGTAGCTGGTAAGGTTTCGATGGTGTAGTGGTAACGTTTGTTCCCAAATCAGGCAGAGCCAGAGTGTAGTTTATGTTTTATAAAGGCATTTAATTTAAATAAAGAACACAGTGATCTTCTGTGAATAGTTCTAAAGCCTCACTGCTATATTAAACTTCTGTATTTTTAGGCTTTGCATTGAATAGCTTTGTCAAGTCATACTTTTGTAGATGAGCACAATACATTATGAAGGGAAGCTTAAACACAGGACTATTCCTTTATTTGTTTTGATTGTATAAACTGGAGGAGTGTCTTCCAGAAAAGATAAATCAACAACTGTTTTTCATTATTTATTAATATAGCTCATAATGTATGAGGAATCCCACCTAAGATATATCAAATTCCCTGAAGACTTTATAATCAAACAAGTGACTGGGTGTGGCAACAGAAAGCCTCAAACGGTGCGGGGAACAGGGCAATAGATTTCGTCTTCCTGTACATTCGATTGTCTCCCATCTTCACTCCTTTTCCATTCTTATAGCATCCCCGTGGGTATATTCCATCTGTTTGGTTCTTTTCACTTTTCTTTTGTACTAATACTTTCCGTAGTCTCCTTGTTTGGGGACTTGTCTGCTGGCTTAGCACCTTTCCTCCCTTGTTCAAGACAAGTTTAACATTACTATTAAGACTGCTCTGGCTTTATTTTTTCTGCTTCTTTGTTCCAGATTCCTCATTCATCCTTCACCACTAGATCAAATCTTTCATTCATCATCATTGTCATTCATTTGACCTGAACTTTCCTCATAAAAGGTTTTTTCCTGACCTTTGTTTGATAGATTTTTTTCCTTATTTCTAAAACATCACTTTTTTCCAAAATGCCACATGAATTATCTTGTTTTCCTTTTCTGCCCATTGTGAGCGCCAGTAGTTTCTTATGGTTTCTGTGTGCTTTGAAAAAATTCATCTCCAGAACTTGAATTTAAAAATTGAATTCAATAAAATCTAACAAGAGAGAACAAAATTAGAAATCTTTGTTTTATGAACAATTTCATTGGAATTTTAGAAATACTCTTATGGCAAATATTAGAAAGGTAGTGATTAGCGAAGTTGGAATATTATTCCTGTATCTTGTACTGTATCTTGTATTTACATCTTGGATCATTCATTCATTTTGTGTTTGATATTTTCAACCATGTTTCAAATAGCATTTTTGTATTTTTGTATTCTTGTACACAACCTAGTGAATTTTGTATTTTATAAATGTGTTTGATGTCTCAATCTATTTTCTCTTCACAGCAGAGATGTTTAGCCTGAATAGCTGGAATTCTATATAACAGAGGAGGGCAAAGTGTAGCATAATCACCTCCAAAGCGCGCGTTACTAGATATTCATAAAGGGCTCCGGGGAGAATTTGAAAAACTGAAAAGTAAGGATCATTTTGATGGCAGTGAAAAAAAATTATTTGTTCGCTAATAAAAAGATTATTCAAACTGTATTGGGCTGTTGTTGGCTTGACAGAGAACAGAAGTCATTATATTCTTATTCAGTTGCACTGGAGACCAGCTTTCCTGTTCAAAAATATCCCAAAGATCTCTTAGAAGAACAGGAGTTAGTTTGCTTCACTCATTTTACTTGAGCATGAATTTCCTTACTTCAGTTATGAAGAGTATGAAGGTGGTGCTTAACAAATAGATCTTTCTGCTCAGAACCTAATTTCTTGCTCCTTTGGTGCAAACAGATGTAATGTTGTTTCCTTGCTGTTACTGTGATTCAAGAGTAAGAACAATGAGATTGGTGTGGGCCAGGATATAGCAAAGAAATATGCTGACTTAGTACAGCAGAACAAATCGACTCAGGGAGTAATTATGGCTGGTGCCTGATCTATTAATCATGGCCTATCATTCAAATAATCCTCAGTGAATATTGTGATTTTAGTAAAAGCCTTAAGTGATCGAACCCAAGAAATTCAAACTGAGTGATGACAATCTGTACTTGACTCACATCATTGTGCCTCTGTCTAAGAAGAAAAATTTGCAATATAAAAGCCATATAAATCTATGAATACAGTATTAGAAATAGTGCTAGTGTGCAAAAGAAGAAGTCTGGAAATGGAAACTGTATTTCTGAACATTGGAACTTGTAAGTACTGCAGAAATAAAATTATTATCGAAAATAGGTTGACAACATCTCGCAACTTCAGGAAGTCAATTAACTTCTCAGGCATTTGAAAGAAAGTCTAATGAACTACTCCTATTACTTGATTTTTACACCACTATAGTCCACTGGCAATAGTTCATAATTTGCATCATGGTAAGCTGATGAGAGAAGAACCTGGTTCACCCCAGGTTAAGTGGATAGATTGCTCAAAAGAGGGAATATAAATTAGAAACACAGAAAGAAAGTTTAGATTCAGCTTTACCAGGTTTCATCAGTTACCTGACAACAGAGCTGCCAGAGTGATGGAAAAGTTTCTGTATATTTCTGTACCTATCATTTATCGGGCAATAGATGGGAGCACAGATTTTTGTGCATGACATAGTCTTTAAAACATCTTTTTTCTGCATTGCTCATGCAATGAAGGAAAGGTTTCTAAATTCATAGACAGCGCTTTGAAATCATAGCTCTATGCTGCATTTCCCGGAACAATAATAGTTACAGTGCTTGGACTTTGATCCCTATCACAATTAGTAGCCTAAATTCTGCCATTATTTCTTAAGTATTTTTTGCTGAAGCATATGATTTTGATCTTCCCATGCCTCTGGTAATATTTTGTGATCCCTTTGTTAAGTAAAAAAATTGTGGGTTTTGTTTTGACAAAAAAAATCTATTTCACCAAAATACAAAAAGAAATTTGCATGTTTTCCACAGCATAAACTTAAATAGATGTGCCTTGAGATGAAACACAAAATACGACTAGAGCACCTGATGTGCAACAGGTATAAGTGTTCTGTAGAAAAATTCTGGATACAAATATTTGCTCAGGTGTCTGGTGTACGAAGGCTCAGATTTTAACATGAGCATATATGAAGATCATGTGACCAGTATATCAGTCCTAGAATATTTTAGATTCATTAAAAAAAAAAAAAAATCCAACAAGATTCAGCTCTATTATAATTCAAATGAAACAGCACTCTTTTTCTTACACAAATGTAGACACACCTTATGCATTATTAGAAGTCGTATCTTAATGTACTCAGTCATCAGTACAGAGTTCCTACTGCTATCAGTTCAGATTCTCACATGTAAGTGCATTTACAAAAGCTAACAAAGCATTAAAAGACTGCTATCTGTGTAAATATTAAAGATACAATATTATTCATATAAACAGTCGTGTTGTTTGTGTATTTAGAAAAACAGTTTCCTTTCTCTTATTCCACTGCGCAGTATTCGTCTCGTCTGCAGGTCTTCATCCTGAAGGTGAAAGCCTCTGGAGCCACTGTGTAAATGTACTTAATTAGAGCTTGATCCTGCACTGTTATAAAAAATGGGAGGTTGACTAAAAACCTACAAAAATGTTGTTAATATGGACAAAGTCAAATTTTGCCTATTTAAAGCATTTAGCAGTATTTTGCATTTCATTCGCGGTTTTTCAGTTTCATCCGTGTTACTGGTTCTTTGATCTGGTTGGCTTAACGGTGAAGTCAAGTCTTACAGGCACAGAGATCTCCTGGGTTTATTAGTTCATAGGAGCTAAACACTGCAAGGAAGATTTTTTAAAGGCATTTAGGTATCTGGAGATGCAGATAGGCACCCAGCTTGAATTCCCAAATGAGGCTTAGGTGCTTAGAAACACAAAGGAGAACAGTTGAAAGCAATGAAGCTGGGAAACTAGGTACCCAGTCACCTTAGAAAACATGGTCCTATGTACACAAGAATGACTGCTAGGATAAGCAGAGGACTGTGCTGAGAGCCTGGGTATGTCCTACCCCCATCAGGATCAAATGGATCTTACAAGGGTTCAGGTCTTGTTAAAATACTATATGCCCTATATTCACGTAACTGTGGAGCAGGAGATAGAGTGCTGTGTGTATGGTATTCTTAAGAAAGAGGAATAAGTAATTCAGGAAAAAAGAGAAAGGGTAGTATGACTGAAAGAGTAATGTAAAACATCCACAGGAAAACAGATTTTTGATCCTAATTTTTGATCTCTGTGTATTTCAAACCAACAGTTCAGCCTGAAAAGATATGTGAGAAATGTGAGTTATGACATGCAGATATTGGTAAATTAATGAAAATGTTTTTAGAAACTGGGTGCAAAATTATAAAACAGTGTCAGATGGGAGATTCAATTTTTTCAAAGAAACATCTAACCTGCGGATTTATTGGTTTCCATAAGTCTCATATTTAGCTTATATACAGTAAATTTGTTTAGATGCTGATGTGTGGTAAGAAAAGGTAAACCATAAGTCTCAATTTTGACCGCTGCAAATTCATCCCCTTCTCTGAAGTGCTTACTTTGTCTCTATTTCATTTTTTATGTATATTGTTTGGTAGACTAAAGTGGGAGGTTTGAGAAGTACTTTGCCTGTATTTGCTTTTTCTCTTTTGCAGTAATTTCTGCTCTGTAAGTATGGTCTATAGCTCTGCTAGTTGATTTTTACTTTAATCTGTGTTCTTTAGAACAGTTTCCCTGATTTTTCCTGATTCTTTGCATAAAAAGTTATTTTCTTGAGGTAAGCATCATGTATTACAGTTCTTTCTCTTTGAGGAGACATCGTGATATGTGAGTTGACTCTTAACCAGATGGTGTCTAGCTCAGCTTTGTACTAACTACCACTTACGCTGAAGCTTTGTATCAGGAATTCACATATGAAGCAGAACTTCCAATATTAAGAATGCTTGTATATATTTTTTTCTAAATATGATCTAATACAACATAATACAGACATTAAAACAAAAAAATTATAAAAACTGTACCTGCATAAATAAATTTGCCTGTTTGATTATTGAAGACTCAGTTTTCTTAGATAGGCAAAACTTCTTCTGGTATAACAGACAATATAAACTTCTAAGAATGTATTTAATTAGTCTGAGTACTTTGATAAATTAAAATAAAGTAAGTATACTCCACTACAGTTTTAAATCACCTTGGATAAAAACTGTGAAACTTCATAAAGGTACTTATAATGACCTAATTTTCTGATAACACCTTACCATGCTTTGATTACCTGTTATTTTGGGAAAAAAAAATATTTAGAGGCCAAACCCAAGCTTTCTTCAAATGTATATCCAGATACATGGGGTTTTTTTCGCATTGTACTGGCAGATTCTCAAAATATTTTGGCTGATACACAGGGAACAGTCTTTCAAGTTATCACTTGCAGGCTTGGCCATCCAGGCATTCCTTGTAAATGGCTGAGAGTCAGACTGTGAGGTTGTAAAGGACAACATGTAACACTGTGTAATAACTCACGGTCTGAAAGTGTCTGCTGCATCCTAACTCATCACTTCTTTCAGTAAATCAGTCAAGAGAGTTTTCTGTATGAGAGCATGTGTGAGTGGGATCCTTAACTTTTCACTATTGTTGCTGTTCATCTCCCCCTTTCTTTACAACCCCAAAGAGGAATTTTATTACTGTGTTAGTGGCCTTACTTCCAGTTTCTGCAACTTTCATCTCTCCCGCTTGCAGCCGGTTAACAATTCCCTGAGCATCCTTGTCAGCTATGGACAGCAACTACTGCACTGTGCAGGGTTGCTTAGGAACAAAATTGATGCTCTTTGACATGGTGGATTACAGCTGCAACATGCTGGTCCCCAAACTCTCCTGCTTCCCACAGAGGAATGAAAAGCAGAGAGGTTGAGGATGCTTTCCAAATCTGACTGTGAGGAAGGTATATAATTTTTTTTTGTTTGTTTTAGGGTATCTAATCACTTCATTGCAGGTTAAGAATTGTGGCCTCTCTATTGAAAGCACAGCAGTGCCAAAAAATCTTTTGCAACAAGTCTTCTTAACAGCAACTTTGTAATTTAAATACTACGCTATCTTGCATCACTTACAAAATTGAGAATTTTTAGCTTTTCTAAACTTTTTGGTTGGATTTGGTTATTGATGCATTTGTTTACATCAGTTGACCAAATCCATGCTGAGACATGGATATCAAGGATGAGGGACAGGCAGAACTAGACAGAGTATTTAGACCTATTCTCATACAGCTAATGGGAGCCAGATAAGTTATAGGTGCAGCTATTTCTTGTGTTTATTTGACACATTTATATAAAATGAAACCTTGAAAATTTACATTGTAAACTCTACAGTGATTGAGAATTTAGTATTTACCTTTCTGGCACCTGGTTGGCAAACTTCAAAGAGCTGAATTTGAAGATTCCCTGCAGACAGATAGGGTAAATCTATCCACAGACTGGCTTAATGGTTTGACAAGCTCAGTATTAATTATCTTCCAAGTGAAAGACAAGGTCAAGTTTTATCTGATTTGCTTTTGAACATGGCAATCAACCTGTAAGGTGTTAATCTGTGTCAAAAGGTGCTGAGTTTTAGAGGTAAATATCATAAAGGAAGCTCCTTTCAAAAAAAGAGGTGTAGTATGTGATACATATGCTATCCTTCTTGGACCACGTGCTCCTTCTGGCATCCCTCTCCCTTCACCCCACGTCAGTCAGATCAGCACGGAAATGGTAGCTGCTGAAAGTCTGCAACCATTAAGTATAATTTAATCTACAGTTTCTTTCCTTCCAAGCCCAACTTTTGAAATTCCGTGCATGAAAACATTCATGGGAGAAGCAATGTTGCTAGTCTTGCTGGTGAGCCCTTCAGCACGGGTCAGGCTCTTGCCGTAGCGGCAGAGCCGTGACAGCCTGTCTCCTCCTCTGGGGACAGGCACAGCTGCAGCCCGCAGATGATGCTGACTAGTTGTGTCTGGCACACGTGACCGACGATTTTAAAATAAAGACACCTTTGTGCAGCAGCGGAAACCTGCAGGACAAAAACCTAGCTGTGGGAGGGGAAGATAGGAACCAGTTTTGTTTCAGGTCTCTAGGAGGAGACAGAAAAGAGTGCCTGGAGCGGGCTGCACAAATCTCCTTGGATGCACCTACTTTCTGGCCACGGTATGAGCCCTCCTCACACCACGAATACAGTGCCATGTCTATCAGGCAGTGAGCCACAGCGTGGATTTACAGTGGGTTTGGCCATGCAGTAGGAAAGGGGCTGTGGGTTTTGCAACGCTTTCCCAAAAGGTATGTGAGTTTTCCCTAGTTCTCTACGTAGCCCCCACATTTAGTGTGCACGGTCTGCAACATATTTGTAAACAAATTAAATAAATACAGAGAGAAGTGCTAGATGGTGTGGAATACTGGACAGGACAATGGTTTGAACTATGGATTTGGATCCCTGTAAGTGGCTTTGAAAGATACTCATATCAAAAGGCTGAAAACAGGTTGGTTCTCTTTAGTGTCAGTGGTGTATCTTCTGCCTTAATATACTTTCTGATACCAGCTCACTAGCTATACTGAGACGTTCCTTTGTTTTCAAAGCAAACAAATCCAAATACAGCAGAAAGGTTGCCTTAAATAAGCCTTTTATGTTGTCTGTGTACAGTTCTTTTCCCAGTCCCTATGTTTGTGTGCAAGAATATAGCTATAGAATTTGTAGATGACATCTTCAGTGTGGGGGGGTTTAAAGGAGACGATCAGGGCATACAACTCTTTTAAAGGAGACAAGAAGGACATCCTTTTTTTTTGAAGGAGACAATCAGGACATACTGTACAATAGAATTATTATAGAAGAATCTGGAGGTGGAATTCAAACTTATTTCTCTGCCAGTTGCTTACCATCTCTGGGAGGTATTTATAAGCCCTAACTTACTCCTCTAAAAGTTAAATCCTGCTGAACTAGTCATCCTTGTCTCACTTAGGAAGTAATGAAGAGAAGCAGGCATCTGGAGGTGCTCATTCCTCTGCACGGAGTATAAATGAAATTTATTACGATTAGCAAAGACTCAAATATTTAAATACCAAGTGAATGGATGAGATAAATACCAGCCTTCGTGTCTAACTAGTTTGGTTTAGTCTCCTTGCTCCCAGTTATATAACTCCAAAAGGCCCATGACATACTCCTTTCAAAGATCATAGCAGAGTGTGTGCTTGGGATTTGATGACAATTCCCACTTTATCAAAAAGGCAATGTGTCCACTACATTTAAACTCAAAATATCCTTGTTTTGTGTAACGCTCAAGACCACTTCCGTGCTTTTGCAATTCTTTTTGCCTTTTCCAAACAACATACAAAAAAAATTAAAAAAATAAAATAATAAGGAGTTCTAATGTTTCTCCTGGTTTAGGAAAAACCTCCAGAAAACTGAAAGAAACATTTAGGTAAGTATCCACTGCAATTTTCTGCAGGAAAGAAGTCATTCTCCAGATAGCAATGCTTTTGCATTAGGATAAGGAGAGCTTTGAAACCTTGACTTCAAAGGCTTGTAAACTATTCCTGTTCTTCTTCCTGTTCAACTGATTTACGTGTTGGTCTTGTTAGTTGTTTTACTGCTGTCCATTTTTAAAGTGCCTCCAGGTCAATATATTTATCCCCCAATGGATGTTCCCCAGGCCATTATTCTAGTGTCTTCCAGGAGGTGTCGGAGCTCTAGACTGCAGTTCGGCATTGCCAATGTGTAGCTCTGAAGTAGACTGGAAATCATAGCGACGCACTAAACTAAATTTCAGTGGGGACACTCTCCTCATTGCAGTATTAATTTTCATATTTAATTCAATTTAAAAATTACCATTTTCTTTAAAGCTGCCTCCAGACTGGAGCACTGCAGAGGCTTGAGGGCTATGAGAGAGGATTATGGTCAAAACTGCTTCAGAGTTTATGACTTTCTTATTTGCCTCCTGAACTTTGTTCACTTCTCTGCCAATCATACAAATCTCTCTGGTGAGGAAATTCTGTAATTTGGTATGAAATCCTGTTATCAGCAACGATTTGGTTTAACTCATTTTAGTTAATCTTCACGTTCTGCTTTTCCAGAGCAGCAAATCTCAAATTTGCCAGCTAGTACAGTTCTATACTAGTGTGAAATAACCACATTTCCTTCAGTATGTTTCTCTTTTGTGTAAGATTTCATGAAATTATGTTCCTTTATGCATTAAATAGCATATTACACGTCCTTTTTTTAGTGGAAAGAGATGAATAAACTGCAGAAAAAATAGTATTTCCTCTTTTTTCCCCTCAACTGGAAAGCTTTATCATAAACTTCCGAACAAGCTCTAAAGCAAAAGTGCTATCCTGCATCACTGCACCACTACAGAAAGTTTGCTTCTCCTTTGAGGGGCAACAGTGGTTATTTCATAATTTGGGGAAATTAATCTTGATTTAATTATATTTAAAAAATAGTACTCCTCCCATTTGCTGTTCAAGTAAATGCTTTTTACTGGTGAAGTTGATGGGAGAAAACGTAGGTTCTTTCTTAAGCTTCTTGCCTAATTCTAAGTTGTCCTTGGATCAAGTCATTGTATGAAGTTTATTTACATACTTCTGAGACTTGAAGTGATATTTTAATATGCCAACCATTTCTCCACTATCGTAAGAAATAGATTGAGAACAGGGACTCATGCGACATGTCTGCAGAGAAATTATTTACTTAACTAGTTTACTGGAAATTAAGAAAAAGCTGAAGAGAGTGTTAAAAATTTGAATTGCTAGTCCTTCAAGAGCGTCCTGATAGTGACTGGTGTTCTGCACTGGAGTGGGGTGGTGGGATGTGAGGTGAGAGAGAGATGGTGCAGGATTCTTTCTGGATCTCAACAAGAAAGGCCTAACAACAAATAGCTTAATAAAACAGCTTTTTTAATAAGACAGAGTAAGAAGAGTATTACAGATAGCTAGTAAATCTTGTTTCCCCTCAGATGCTGGGAACCTTGCCTTCATGTAGCATTGGATGGACTTTCCCCCTGCAAGCTGCACAGACCCTGTCCATGGGGAGAAGATCCTCCTTTTTGGTCCTTTGTAGTATTATATATTTTTTTATTTTATTTTTTTTTAACAATGAAACAACTCTATTCATAACAGATGTTCTCGTGAGAATGTCTTACTGCAATTTTAGATAAAGGCAAGGCCACACAGGTGACATAATTGCCATTACTGAGCTGCCTGCAGGCTTCCTTGTCACAATGATCTTTCACACTGCAGACGAAGTATTCCTGCAGCACAGCCTGAAGGTCCGGATGGATATGCAACACAGGTCTACTATGTTTATTAAGCTTCTCGGGTATGTGGATGACTAAGTCCTCCATGGACTGTGGTCTTCCAGTCACGTTCACTGTGACTGGTTTGTGGTGCAATGTAGAATAGCAATATACCTGTTGACTACTTTTTGTTGCTGTAATATAAGAATTATAACTTATTTACTGCTTCCGTTTAGTGAATTTGATCAGAGAATTATAAAACATGCTAAGAACTTTTGCAGTCAGGCTAAGATAATATCAAGATATGGTGAATATGTTCAATTAAATAGATAGAACTTTTTCCAAAAGAAACCTCATATTCCTTCTAGAAGTTTCACAATAAAACATCAAGACCTCTTGCCATGTAAGGTAATAGAAAATCTATTTGGGAATCTCTGAACTTTTTTTTTTAAGTGAGACATTGATAAAAGCAAAATGGAGTTGGAAAATATAATGTATGAATTCGCTGCTTGCAAAAATCTATGAATGAAGCCCCTTATTTTTTACTCATATTTGATTACAAATGTAGAACAAAAATTTGAAATGAAATGACACATTTGGATTTTTTGATCTGAATTGCTTTGGGGATTTCAGTTAAAGCAATTTTTCCTTTTCATCCATACATGGAATGGAGAATATTTCTAAGAAACAATGCTATGAGACAACGATTTCACCTTATGATGAAAGGCCACATTCCAGCCATTACTGTTCCATTCTTTTTTGACTGAGAAAGCAATTAGAAAAAATAATGACAAAGTATCCACCAATGCATATCAAATACAAAAGATACAACATCTGCCTTGGGAAGTCCTTAAGCTTTATTCTTACCTTTGCTTATATCTTATCTGTGACATTTGTTTCTGGCCACTGATAGGGTGTTGGGATAAATGGCTCCTTCAGCTTACCCTCTCATGTTCTTAGTTAGTGTGAATTACTTAACTGTGGGTTGGATCAGGCTTAGATTAGGGAAATAAATGGTTTTATACTTTTTTTCCTAAATTCTTTTGAAGAACCCTGGGTAATGGATAACAGATAGCTATTCTTAAGTACCAAAGGTTCAGAGGGTCCAAGAATATCATAGAGCTTGAAAACTGGGCAAACAGGAAAACAGATGCTTTAAACTCACAGTTATTTCTTACATCTCTATTTTGTTTAGCTATTTATATAATCAAAGGTCGTAATCTACAAGGTGATGAGAACTTGTGTCAGCCTCAAAACACTGAAACTTAATAAGCATTTCAATGGAAGATGAATAAATGCTGCAGCACCTGGGAGTGCTGAATGCTTTTCAGGATTTCGTGCTGTTCACTACATTCAGAGCCCATGGAAATCAGTTAGACACTTGGATTTGACCTGAGAGAACTTTGCATCAAGCATGTGTATGAACAACTGTAGCAAGGTATTGACCAGGACAACAACTGACCAGAACAACAATTATTTATTTGAATTATCTTGGGCTCTAAGGATTTAAACCAAATTCCATGGCAGTGCAGCATGGATTCCTGCAATGCATATATTGCTATTAGTGCCTTATACGAGGTAAGGTGAAAAAAGCAAAAGATGGAGTTAAGTTATATTTCTTGAAGCATAGTTTCATCATCAGAAAAACGGTAAGATAATAGATTCTGACTTCTGATGTAGCAGGTTTATTCTGTCTGTGGTTTATCAAGGGAAAACTCTTTACGGGAAGCAAATAATTCAGCATCTGCTCTGGTAACGTGGAAGTTGAGTCATACATGGGATCCCTCCCCGGTTATTTCACAGAAATTGGTCATAATCAATACTGGAGTAGGGAATTTGCTCAGAGTTTCCTACAGATAAAAGAGGAACAAGTTGGCATATTTTTTTCTGTAGCTTACTGAAGTGTTGTTAACTCACAGAAACTTTCAGGCAACCTTGAAAGTATATCATACATTAATAGCATCAGAGAACATGACAGCCAGAGCCTGATGTAACTAATTTTGGACTGGTATAACAGTGCTATTTAGAGCAATAAAGGTTTTATCTGTTGGTTGATCTGTTTACTAAAATAGTCGGTAAAAAATGTGTCATATATTATATCTCCTCATTATCCTGCTGGTAAAAAGCACTTTTAAACTGATAGTTCTGCCTATGCTTTGGGATTGCCCTGCTTAACTATAATAGGATAATGTCATATATTAAAAGGGCATAAAGAAGAAATACTCAGTTCCCTAACAAGAATCTGTCAAACAATCAGTTAAAATGAATGGCTGGCTAAGACCCATACATATCAATGGCACGATGGTTATTATATGTACTTCTTGCTTGCTTGCCTTTCCACATTAAAATCCATCAATCCCAGTGAGAACGCCCACACTTTCTTAGGTTCCTCCCCTACATGATGACCATTAACTATATAATTTGTTTGATGAAAAAAAAATAAACTTGCAGTTAATTTTTGTTCTGATGCGAGATGCGAATGCCAATACTCTGAAAATCCTGGAAGAAGGACTGAGAGAGAGTAGATTTTATTCTTAGGTTTTATTCCATTTAAGAGCTCATTGCAGCTTTGTTGGCATGGATGCACTGCATGAGTGACTTTATGCATATTCACAACTGTTTCTTGGAAGGAAATGGCTTATTAAACAGTAATCATATAGCATGTGTAAATGAGTTTTGTGGATAAACACATATCTTTATCCTCATTGCCTGAGATGGGTTGTTGACTGAAAAAGTTTTTCTGATGGCATTTACTCTTTCAGGAATTTTGCCAATCATCTTATGTCTGATTTTTTTTCCATCTGAGAAATTTCTTTTTCTTTTTCTTGTATATAAATAATACTGATTTTTCTCTGTTCCTCTTGAATCACATACTTGAAGAAAAAGAGAACAGAGTTCAGGATTTTCTAAATATAAGCCTAGCTGAGATGTTTAAATACATGCGTGTGTTTTGAGGTGAGCTAAATCATTCTCTAGACTCATTGACTGCAATGACTGCAATGGGAGCTTCAACACTAACTCATGTGCAAAAACCTACATGCACACACCAAAAGTGTATTCACTTTCTACTTGAATTCCATTCCAGGACAGCAAAATGAACTGTCCATAATGTCAGAGCTATGAATTCCTTTTCTTTTTTTCTTTTTTTTTTTTTTTATTCCCCTGTCAGATTTGGGGTCTTGTTCTGTGTAACTATCTAATACACTTTAACTGCTCCTTATTCCATTTTCAAGCTTCCTTCCCCAAGATGCTTTTTCCTGATGGTGTTGTTCACTCAGAGTGACAACATCTTTCTCAGGAGAAAGGACAAAGAATGTACTGAACAGGTCCCCTCAGAAGAATTTTTGTACCCATATGCTCTTGAGGCATTATGGTTATATTACAATAGGCTTTGTACACGTCTTTAAAGAGTTCTGGGCAAATATTTTTCTGCTACTTGAATAGAAAGATGGAAAACATACAAAATTCACGTCATTTAAATCTTCTCTCCTTTATAGTGCTTTTAATAAACAGTGGAAAACACAGCTGAAATGGTATTCCAAGGTATAAAATATTGCTAGAAGAAAAAAGATGGAGATGAATATTATGGAACTGTACTACAAAATAGTGCAATGAAATGAGAGAACCTACAGCAAATAAACCTAAAGAAATATACATAGTGAATACTATGTCTTAGGATAAAAAGGTCACTAGAAACTGTAGGGGAAACTATAGTTACTGTATTTGAAAAATATTGGTAAATATTTTGTCTTTCTAAAAGTAGAAGTAATTTCATGCCTGTTTCCTTTCATTTCTGACAGTTTTATTGATCTAATACAAAAGATAAACATTTTTCACCTGTGCATTTTTTTCTAAGCAGCAATACACATAAATGAGTGGAAATCTTAATTATTTTTACAGGTATTTGGGTTTGGAGGCAAAGCCTCCAAAGGCTATCGCTTTCTTCAGTGGGCTTTAGATCAGAATTCTAGTTATGTCTTACAGTATATAATCTAAAATTTCTACATCATTAGCTCATAACTTTAAAAGAACTCTTTCCAGTCAGACGGGAGTGTTGGATTTTTTTTACATGAAATCCAAAGTAAAAGTTTTGACCTGCTTTTCTTATCTGAGAGGAAGGCAACTCTCTTATGATGGACTGGTGTAAATGTTAATGTAAAAGCTGAAAACACTGTTAGAATTTTTGGTTTTTTAAATGTTAAATGTGTCATGGAAAGGTTTACTTACTTTATGTAATCCACTCCAAAACGTGTGTCTCAGCCATCAGGTTGGAACATATCAATGTGTAAAAAATGCAATTACTCTTCAGGGCTGAGGCAAACTCTAATAGTTAGATGCTGTGCAAGCTTCTGAGACTAGACACCGTGACGATTTTGTAGGCATCTCATTAACGAATTGTAGCGCTGCAGCATGCTCTGCTTTACTTATTTATTGAAGAGATAATGGGAAATAACTGGTTTCTTTGTGAAGTCATAAATAATATGACAGAAGGATATTAAATGCACTGAGATGTGACAGAAAAGCTAAAAACTTGTGGGGTTTAGTATTTTATGGTGCCAGTTCTCTTTTACCAGTACATGTAAAACCAACAGATATGTTTTAGCTGTTTTTGTGAACAATTATCAATTTAGTGTGCTAGCTACCAAAATGTGTGTGTCTTAAATCATAAACAATATCCCAGGTTTGCTATTTTACAGTAACATTCATAAGTTACTAAAGAATAAATCTATAAATCTTCCTTTTTTTTGTTTTCTTTAGGTCTTTTTCTATTTTTGTTTTACACAGAGATAGTCTATCTCTATTTTTAAATTCCCGATATGAAATACTGGTTCTATAAAGTATGAGCATTTCTGACATTCATTCTGTACATCCTTTGTTCTCAGTGGGAGTCCTATCCTGAAACTGCATGCAAACATACACACAAGGTCCGCTGTGGCTTCTCAGAACTTTGCAGACCTGATTAAAATAAAACCTAGCTTTTTTTTTTTTTCCCCCCTCTGAGTGTACATGTGCATGTGTGTGTGTGTGGCTGAACTAAAGAGAGAAAAATGTGGTTTGTTCTGGAGTTCAGACATAGCACTGAGATACAGGTTGAGGTAGCACTGTCCTCTCTTGTCTTCATTCCTGTTCTTTTCACTGAGAGATTTATCATGCAGTGTATTGTCAATTCCTTCAGATGCTGCAGTGATGAAAGAAGTAGAAAGCTCTTTGGATGCATTGGTTAATCTTGGGAATAAGAATTCTGAGTATTATGACCCCACAATTCTCTATTCTCGGTTTGACTCAACATTTAGGACGAAGCTGGTAGAGAAGACAGAGCTCCACAGCGATGCAGCTGGTTCTACTTAGGTTTCTATACCCTGGCCATCTTCACAGTGCCCAAGTGTGTATATAGTAAACGTGCTTGTAGAAGCTGAAGATATTATTTTTCCTTCGGCAATAGGAGCGCCTTCAAGGTTGGTAGTTTAGACGTTGTTGCAGCAGACAAGTGGTGAGGTCACAAACGTGTGGATCTCAGCCACACTATGCCAGTGTGAATTTTGTCTATGCAAAGCATTTTATGGTTTTATAGCATCCATTACCACATCATCTAAAGACTAAGCTCGTCTTCTGAAGCACAACCTTTTTATTGGAGGAGTTCCAAGCATTTTCATATGGGGTGCCGAACCTTGTTGCTTGCTTATCCCGCTTACATCAGTTTTACAGCGGTGTAAATCCATTGTTTCACGAGCTACTCCTAGTTTACAGTTATGTGCTGATAGAGTGAGGCCTGAGCAGTCATGCTTAGCACTGCCAGCAAAGTACATTTTTAATTCGTTTGAAGTAGTGGGATGTAGGAAACAGGTGAAGCAATTCTATTGTAATTCAAGGGATGTGTATATAAAAATCTAAGGTTAGAAACTATTTTCATCAACCATTCCAACTATTATGTGATGCTTATTATTGTAGCTTAAAATTTCTCTTCAGGGGCAACAGTGCCATAATGACTTAAGAAAATAAGCAATAAAGGTTCTACAGTTGTTCAAATAACTGATAAGCCACTGGATAAGATAGTACTTAGATCTGGAAAGACAAAATATGGACAGTCTCAGAAATTTTAGGAAACTACAGAATTCTTGTTCTGGAAGAACAGCAGATGAGACACACTCACATTGCGATCACACATAGCAAAAAGGACAGTTTACCATTCCTGAAGTATCTGTCCATTTCTGCTAGCTGCTTCATAGGGTCTATTGTTGTGCTTTTCTTGTTTGCAAATTTTACATCACCCTTCAGGGAACAAAACACAACAAAATAAATGGTTCACTTGAAACGTCAGTTCTCCAAGTGAGTAAACTGTGGACTTCTCACATGAAATATTCTACTTTTTGAGAAGTTCCCAAGAAGTTATAGCTTGAATCTGTTATTTATGTAATAAATTGAAATATTCAGGATGCAACCTGGGAGCCTCAATTTCATACTATATGTCATTGTAACTCTCTTTTTTGAACTGGGTGGGAGGTCTCCAAGACAAAGAGACTTTAACAGATAATTTCTATCAGCTATCCATTCAATTAAGCAGCCACACATGGATAATCAAGGATAATAAATGGAGACCCTTGCTTGGAGTTTCAAGTAAAAGAGGTGATAGATTGGATCACTATTGTATTTTGCCACAAGTGGTTTGTGGTAGAATAATTCTGCATTCATTACTTTCCATGTTTAATACTGTTACAAGCTCTTTCAACATTTCCAAATACTACGTTTCAGAAAGAATGTGCCTAACATAGTTTGGTAAATTCTAGGTCAATTTTTCTCAAGAATAATATGGGATATATGTTAAAATACCATATAAAAGTTCTAATTATCAAAAGTAGTAGATGTTCATTAATCATATCAAGTATTAGATGCATTTTTAATATACATTTTGCCTCTTCTTTCTTCTGAGGCAGTAGCTACAGGCCCAGGTAGCCAATATTTACAATGCTGTGTAGCTTAATCTAATTTTCTCTGAGCAGTTACAGATTTTGAATAAGCTGATTAAAAAAAGAGAATAAAACATTTTGTATTGCAAATTTTACTATGCCGTAAAGGGCATGAAGTACATAACATGTCTCAAGCATTTTGTTGTTCAAATGCAGTGAATTTTTTTTTCTTTTTTCAATATATATGATGTACTAAAACTACAATAAACACTTTTCAGCCATGAACCACTTTGTCAGGAGAATTGTAAAATTATAAGGTTTAATTTTAAAAGTCAATTTAAAAAAAAAGTTAGACTAATATTTTCTCTGTTATGTGTAGAACACAACTTGAGCAAAAAAGGGTCTAAGGTTGTTATTAGGCTGTTCAGCTAACCAGTGGTAGCATTCTGTTCTGTTTCCAGTCCCAGGAAAAGATCTGATTATCAGGCGATATGCCCTTGTGAGTCCCTCTTTTCTGCCTACTGCAACTTTTTCACATTGTATAAATATTTAATAGAAAAGGGCCCTAATTACAGAGGCTTCCTCCTTCCCTTTCTAGTGCAGAATTGTTCCGTCAGAGGAGCCTGACACCCTCTGCTCCGATGGGAGGAGAACACAACTGTATTGCTTACAGGATCTTAATCTAAAGGGTGTTCTCAATTTGTGTTCCCAAAAGGTGACATATCTTCCTCCCCATAAGAGATATCTGTTCCTTGCCAAGCAACTAAGACCTTTGCTATTTTTTTCCTGAAAAGCTCGCAGTTCCCTGCGAAACTATCTTCAGAAGACTACACTGTTATGTACCTGTTTCTTTCTGAAAAAAAGACAAAACAAATCCAAACTCCAGGTATGAGGTGCCTCAAAGCTAATTTACTGCCTATTTGAGTTTTTCTTCTCTGCAAAAATGTACAATATACAATTTATACCAAATAATTACATGGCATGTGTGTATCTGTGTCTGCACATATGTATACATAGATATAAACATACACAAGCATAGAGTATAAATGGAGCATATATAATGATATAAATAAAAGTTATATATGATTATACTATATACCTTAGGAGCACACCTTATATATACTTCAATATGTACAAGGGTATTCAAATCTTGAAAAGTGCTGCAGCTCATTTTTGTCTGTCTGCTGTCAGCTACATCTCCGTTTTGAGTGCTTTATTTTTGCCCCACTTAATTTCAGTAAGACTTCTTGCATATGTAAGGACTCAAAATGTAAGGATCTCTGCTTTCAGATTCTGACTCAGACACTAGTGAAACAGTAACATCTTTACCTTGAACCTCTCTCTTTTCTTTTAAAATTGGCAGGGAGCCCAGAAATTTTCTTCATCAAAGGCACGTTTGCAATTTTTAACCTACTTTCATGCTAATTTGTTCTTATAATCATAAAATTAATCAAAATCTTTTCCATTGTTTAAAACTAAAGATAACATTTTTTACAAAATCATTTTAGAACATTTTGAATATAAATTAAGTTGACTATTAATGACAGAAAAATAATTACAGTTAAAGTTATGTCCTTTAGGCAAATGGTAAGTAAATTAGTGGCTGATCCCAAGCCCATTAAGGATCCTGTTGACTTCAGAGAGTTATGGATTATGTCTCAATAAAGAATCTTTACTAGAAAAAGTTCTCAGAAGAGAGGAAAAAGTCAGTATCTTTAGAAGTATAAATTGCATCACAGTCGAATCTTCAGCCATAGTAGTTATTAGATTGGAGCAAAATTTGTGAAAAAAAGGTCTTGAAAACTCTTGATAAAGGAGGATTTCTTCATCTATATTTCTCTTTAAAATCATCTTGTCCTTGTGAATTTTCTAGCCTAAAGCATGCATTTCCAGAAATGCTTTTTTTCACAGGTAGTCTGTGTGTAACACCTTCCTCCTTTTATATCCAGATTATTGCTTCCTGGCTTTCTGTAAAAAAATCAAAATGGAGCTGATCATGGAAATTCAGTTCTGGAAAATTCAAAAGAGAAAACCTTTGCCAGACAGTATAATGTTCCCAAATGGGGAAGAAAAAGAATTAATTAATTTCAGAACAAGAACTCAAGACCTGAAAGTGTAGTTGAAAGTTAAGGTACCTGAAGAAGCATTTTTTGTTAGGATATGGAAGATCCAAGGGATTTTTGAAAATTGCGGATTCTCTTCCCATGAACTAAGGAGGAGACCAGGCTCAGTGCATGGCAGTTGGGCAAGGTAACCAAAGGGAAGGCATCACCAGGTGGTGCTCTTGTCCACTGTGGTCCAAGTTTCTGTTCCTTTGTGTGTGAGCATATGTTTAGTCTTGGGAAGACATGAAGTTTTAGTTTGGGGTTCTGCATGAATAAAGTTACCATTTTCCACTGGTTTCTAGTCAGTGAACATTTTTGCTTTCCAGGAGGCCCTCGTCAGCTCTGAGGTTCAAGGTAAAAGAAAGAAAAGAGATTATTTGCAGAATATATCATTACATTTATTTCAGCAAAGAATACAAAGAATACTATTTTTACTCCAGTTGAATGAGGGGAAAATGCTAAAAAGTAACACTAGATTTGGTAGAAGGAACAATGCAAGCCTAAGGTACGTGTCTGTTTTTAGCAGATCAATGTCATTAAATATTTGCAAGGGCTGTTTCGATGTTCAGTCTTTTGAAGCACTGTAATTAAGCCATGAAAAAATAACAATGCCTTCCATACTGAATATTCTGCAAGAAGCCTAGAGAATTATTCCATGAAAATTTTTAGTTGTTAACTTACTCATCAATCATATGGCTTCAACAGTATTCATCAGACATAGTTATTACTAGGAAGACCTTAGAAATGCATTAGAGGAAATAAATATGATGGAAATTCTGTTTACTAAAATTGTGCTAGTACGGAAGATCAAGAACATATATGATTATATATCAAATTACATGTCAGATAAATGGCAAGTCAAGCTACAATGTTTAATTTAAAAATTTAAGGATGATTTTTTATTATTTTACTTAAATATATAGTTTTTTTTATTATGAATCACAGAATCACAGAATGCTAAGGGTTGGAAGGGACCTCTGGAGATCATCTGGTCCAACCCTCCTGCCAAAGCAGGTCCACCTAGAGCAGGTTGCACAGGATGGCGTCCAGGCGGGGTTGGAATGCCTCCAGAGTCGGCGACTCCACCACCTCTCTGGGCAGCCTGTTCCAGTGCTCTGCCACCCTCAAAGTATGCTTTAGTGTGGCCTAGTGGATGGTGTCCCTGCCCATGGCAGGGGTCTGGAACTAGATGGTCTTTAAGATCCCTTCCAACCCAAACCATTCTATGATTCTATGATTCATTAACCCTTACTTTCATCCTGTATTAAGAGAGTTTATAGTTCTTAGGAACTCAACCTTTTTCTCAAGATGTTCAGCAAACCAGAAACTCACTGAACCCTGCAGTATCTCACATAATAGATGTTTAANAGTCGGCGACTCCACCACCTCTCTGGGCAGCCTGTTCCAGTGCTCTGCCACCCTCAAAGTATGCTTTAGTGTGGCCTAGTGGATGGTGTCCCTGCCCATGGCAGGGGTCTGGAACTAGATGGTCTTTAAGATCCCTTCCAACCCAAACCATTCTATGATTCTATGATTCATTAACCCTTACTTTCATCCTGTATTAAGAGAGTTTATAGTTCTTAGGAACTCAACCTTTTTCTCAAGATGTTCAGCAAACCAGAAACTCACTGAACCCTGCAGTATCTCACATAATAGATGTTTAAAAACTTACTCTTACTCAAGGGGATAGCTAGGCAAATTCACGGAACAGAAATTCATTTCTGTTTGTAAGTACATAAAAAAGCTATCTGGTTCATAAAATCCCTGAACTAAAAATAGATGGAGGATGAGACAATATTAAGGGAAAGTGTCAAATATATTTGCTCTCTTTTCATTCTTTTCTATGCAGTCAGTAATGGCCACAAGATCCTGGCCTAGATGTATCTTTGATCTGACACAATGTATACATTCTTAAGTCCTTATGTCACTTCAGAAGCAATGAAGCTTGAGATTGCTGTGTTTTGGGTAGATACAGCGAGCCTACGTCCCATGGGAATGGAGATTCCAAAATTCAAAAATGTCCCTGCTGTTACATCTTACGGGTCACCAGAAATCCTAAGATTTTCTAACAAAAATTGTCATCACATTGCCTCATCATAAATATCATATCATCATAAAACTTTTGCCAGGAAATTTCCAATTAGCAATATATATGTTGCTTGTTGCATACTTAGTCTGAGGAATTATTTTGGTTTTAATTAAAAATGAGTATGCGTAGCATTTTTTTTTCATCAAAAATTTAAGAGGTACATTGGACAGAAAAATGGGTAGGTGGACATTACAATGAAAAATGTTTCTACATTCTCAACCATTACTTCCAGTGATTTCTCTGAAAATCTTACTACTGAAGAAAGTTCCAGAAAATGCCTTTAAAATTAAATAGCTTCCACAGGATACCGGTAATGCATATGTAACTTTTTTTGTCTCTAAGGCTATAAGAACTGAAAGTCCTTGTGACCAAAAAGGCAGCAATTTTAAATATCTATTCAAAAGACTTTTAAGAATTTGAAGCCATTAACTTCTTAGAAAACTTGGATCTTACACTTTAGAACACTTGATAGACCAGATAATGAATAAAATAAGTAATATTGCATTGCAGGAGCTTATTTAAACTATCACTTTTCTCTAGTTTAAGCAGTACAGCACATAGATACAAGAGAAAAGTTTGTTTTAAAGACTCTCATGAATTACCAGTCCCATAAGTAAGTCTTCTGTTTCTTATGAAGTCCCCTGACTCCTCAGTCTATACTGTTTATCTTCTGAAGTGCTCAAAGTATGTTAATGTATGTTTTGCAATGTCTAGTCTTTCTAGTCTTCTCTAATTCGTGAGATACCTGAGCTGGCTTTCCTGACATTGCTGTGCCAGGCTCTCTGGCAGCCATCACACCGTGTCCGGGCCATGGATTTTAAGAACATCTTAGCTGTCTCTTACTGAGTCATGAGTGGGGAAAAAGCTGCCTTATCATTAATTCCACAAGGAGCGTTACAATGTAGGGGATATAGCCTTACAGCACAGTATTTTATTCTTGAAGAACACAATTGCAGAACTGAGGTGAAGTTGAAGGGGACCTCTGGAGATTGTCTTGTCCAACCCCTCTTGCTCTAAGTAGGGTCACCAAAAGCAGGCTGCTGAGGGTCATGTCCAGCCAGTTAATGAATATCTCCAAGGAGATTGTACAACCTCTCTGGGAAACCTGCGCCAGTGTTTGACTACTCTTGCAATGAATTTTTTTTTTCTTATGCCTACATGGAATATGCTCTGTTTCAATAGTGATCCATCACCACTTGGCCTTTCTCCAGATACTATAGAGAAGAGACTGGCTCCATGTTCTTAACTTCTGCACTCGTCAGGTATTTATATACATGGATAAGATGCCCCTGAGCACCTTCTCCAGGCTGAACAATGCAAAGCTGTCTTAGCCTCTGCTCCAAGCCCTTCATCACCTTCATGGCCTTGTGCTTGACTCACTTCAGTTGTGGCCTCCCCAGTGCTGAGGTGGGGGGAAGGATCATACATTCAACCTGCAGGTGATGAGATCCTGTTCCTGATTCAGCCCAGGAAAGGCTTCCTTGCCACAAAGGCACATTGATGGCTCTCCCACCAGGATTACCAGAGCCTTCTCTGCAAAGCTGCTTCCTAGCCAGTTGGCCCCCAGCCTGTTCTGATGGATGTGGTTATTCCTTCCCAAGTGCAGGATTTAGCATTTCCCTTTCCTGAACTTCTTGAAATTACTGATTTCCCATTTCTTTAGCCTGTTAAGGTCCCTTTGGCAGCACAAGTATCTGCTGTATCAAATACTCTTTCCACATTTTTATCATCTGCAAATTTGGTGAGGGTCCACTCTGTACCATCATCCAGGACATTAATGAAGATGTTAAACTGTACTGTCCCCAGTGCTGACCCCTGGGAAACACCACCAGTAACTGACTTCCAACTGGACTTTGTGCTGCTGATCACAAACCTTTGAGCCCCACAGTTCAGCCAGTTTTCAACTCACCTGAGTGTCTGCTGACCTACCCTGCCCTTCATCAGTTTGTCAAGGAGAGTATTATGGGAGATATTGCTGATAGGCTTGCTAAATTCAAGGTAAGCAATATCCTCGCATCCACTGAGCTAGTCATTTCACCATAGGAGGCTTCCAGGTTCTTGTGGTATGATTTTCCCTTCACAAATCCGTGCTCATTACTCCCAGTCACCTTTGTCCTTTGTATATTTGGAAAGGCTTTCCAGGACGATTTGCTCCTACCTGTGTCCAGTATAGATAGGAACAATACTATTATTAAAACCCTTTGTGGGTGATTTGATATCTATCATATTGAACCCAAGTAAAACTTCTCTTTTTTCTATTTGCCATGAAAACAACTTTTTAAAATGTAATATATTTGGCCTTGTTAAGTAGAAGATGCACAGTATCACTTGGTGGTTTGCAGTAGCTATATTGCATTTATTGTGTTTTGGAACAAGTGTAACAGAACAAATACTATCTCATTTCCATCCTTTTTTAGTAACTTGTCTTTTTTTTGTCAGGAGAAAGCGGAATTTCTCTTTTTTTCCTAAGGGAAAACAATACCTTTTCTCATAAGTCAATCTTAATTCTTTATCCCAAATAGCTATTGAACAAAGGCAATTCCACTTCAAAGGAACATCTGATCTTGGCTACATATTGAAAAAAAAGCCCTAGAATCTTCAAAATCTTTTCTAAATAATGTCATTTCAGAGAGTGACACAAGTTAAATGTGTTGTTTCCATATTTTTAAGAAAGAGGCTACACAGGACTATTCACACTCCTTCAGGGTTTTTTATGTAATTTCTTGTTTATTATCTTGACACAGAGGTAAAGACACATTTTGGAAAAAAATCTCTCTCCTTGAAAATGCAGAACTACAAGGAGTCACAGAAGTGCCTTCAAACCAAGCAAGGGAATTGGAAAACTGGGCATCAAAATGGTAAAATTTTCCTTTTTATCCTGTGCTATTCACACTGAACTCAATGGCATAAGCTCCACTCAGCCTTGATTATATCCAGTGCATGAAGATAAGGACATGCAAGAGTCTTTCCAAGGCTAAGCATATTGAAAAAGCTTAGGGACTAATAATATGACTTCAGAAGAAACTGAACACATAATTTTAGTGAAATAAAAATGAGGATATGAAACCAATGCATTTCAGTAAAATTTTGGAAATGGAAAAAATCTTTTTTTTGTGGGACATGTGAAACATTAGTGACAGCTGTGAATATACTTTACATTTTAGTGACGGATAAAAAATACGGTTCAAAGTTAGGTAAGTTCAAGCGAAAACAGGACAGAAAGCTTAAACTATAAACTTATTTTATATTTATTTCCTGATTTCTTCAATCACACCTCCAACTGGAAAGATGACATTATCATTAAGAGAAGTACAGTTCTTCAAGCAATGTGCTGATGGGATAGTCTTACTAAAACTTGATAAGTTTGCATGGTGTGGACAGAATTTGGAAGAAATTTTAAAGAGAATCATAAAATAGATTTCAGAATAGATCACCTAGAAGAGTCTAGAAACAACAATCTTGCTACTCTTTGTGAACTCAAACATTTGCAAACCCCAAAGATTTAGTTTGAAAAAAAATCCCAAAACCGAATAAATTGTTTGCAGTAATATCATGAATTGAGTTTGAACAAGCATAAGTCAATATAGTGACGTCTGGTTTTACTTAGAAGTCTTCCATGACATCATTCAGTATGCAGCTAAATTAGTGCCTGATTATGACAATGTTGGGAGCCAAAGTAATTTTTTTTTTCCTATTTTGTCTTGGTTCTTTGAAAGAAAAAAACCCAAAACCAAACAGAGTTCAAAGTTTTTGTGAGTATTACTACTAAGCATATACACAAGTTCATAAAAGCTAACTTGCAGAGACAAATTTCATTCTTGTTTATGGAGTATTACTTTGCTGGAGCAGTGCAGCTCACTGATTTCTGAACTAACTGCTGGCCACATTTGGATTCCAGAGCAGCCATACCACTGCCATGATACCATGAAACAGTTTTACACCAAGCTGTGGTCTGTCTGCCTCTGCCCCTTCAGGACCTCCTGAATTATTTGATATCTCTGTCTTCATGGTTAGAATCAAAGCTCATCACATACAAATGTAAAAGGAGCCAACAATTCTATAAAATGGTGAAAACACTGAAAATCTCCTGCCTGTCTTCAAAACTTAGGAAAAGTTTTAAAAAAAAGAAAAGAGCAGAAAGTTACTTAACGCTTACAAGTCAGAATGACAGATTCCCAGTACAGAAACAAGGGAATAAGAGGAAAGCAAAGTAATTTTAATAATTTCTTTCAATCAAACTTCTTTCATTTTAAAATGGGCTTTGAAATTATTTTATGTGATTCTCATTACTCACAGGAATTTAAACGCTTTCTATAAGGGGAAAATAGGTTATGGAAAGAAGTAGGTATTTCTCATTGGCCATATATAGGTTACATAGCGAAATATGCCCAGAGCTAAACACGTCCCACATGGTTGTAAGCAGAAGCTTATGTTATGACTTTGAAGTTGAGAGTGTGAGTATCTAAAGCACCTCTGGACCTGCTTCACGCTTATGAGTTTAAGTCAAATACGCCCACATAACTACAAAAAAAGAAGGTGAACCTTCAATTTATCATGTAAAATTTAAAATGGTAGGTTCAAGACATAAAAAGCTGCACCTTCAGTATGTTTAAAAGTCTATAATGCATCTTCTAAACTGCAAGCTCAATTAAAAAACTGAGGAAGAAAGGAGATTTGAGAATGCTAAAGGTTCAAACCAGAGGCAAAAATATTTGCAACTAATGAATGAATTACGAACTTTGAGGTTAACTATGTGATGCATTCTGTTGCATTTATAATTTAGTGTGGTTACGAGGCTGAAAACTTATTCACATTTTAATTTTTAGACAGGAGAGAGCATTTTTATGTTATGTGTTAGAACTCCTTTGGCATGAGCACAGCTTTTACTGAAGTCTTACATGTAGTGAATTGTTTCTGCACTGAGTAGCAAATTCTGTAGGCATATAATAAAGGTTGCTAAACAGAACACATTGAGAAAGTATTTTTTGAATTAAGGGTAATATGAAAAGAAGGCAATGAAGTTCTCGGTTTTTATCACATCTGACACCTATTTTATCTCTTACAATTTCATTCCTAAGAAAGAAGTGAAAACTTGTGTTTGGATGGATGAATAAATAGTGTTATCTAACCCGTGAACATACAAACACTGCTATCAGGAAAGAATAAAAGATTAGTGCATCTGTGAAATTCAATTACAACAGTTCGGTAAGAATATCAAGACTGTAATATTAAAGGTTTGGTGACATGAAGTTATTTATACAGGTCTCTTTTTTTGTGAACGGTCCATTCACACAGACGTTGTAAAGAAATTAATTATTAATCAGTTTTATTTCAGCTAGACTTCCAAATTGAATTTGAAGATTTGAAGATCTAGGTTTGGTTATGCACATCATGACACTTGTTTCCTGGCATGATTTTAAAGTAGCAAAATTAAGCTGATGAAGCAAGGCTTCTGGAAATTCCTTTTTGGCTTAAATCAGCTATTTATTTTTTAAGGTCAGATAAGACCATTGTGATCACTGTATCAGACCTTGTATCTGACACAAGCTATAGGAGTATTCTGAATTAGTTCTGGTTTAAATTTGGGAAAACACTATAAGAAGTGCTTCCTATTCTGTTTGAAGAGCCATCAGTGAAGAGCCCATTGCAGTCTTTTAATATCTGTTGAAAGATGTGGGACATTTCTAATATGAATGAAGAAGTTCTTCTCACCAAACTTTAATTTAGATGTCTATCTACATCTGAGCAAGTTTTCCAGTAGAGAGTGATAGGCCCTTTAGAACACAGTTCATTTACCTAAGATGAAAAAGAGTAGTATGATAGAAATATTCATAGCTGTCCCAGCCTTTAAAGAAAGTTGAGGCAACTATTCATATTTTAGATGTCTGCATCTGAACAGAAGTAACCTTCATCCCATGCAATTTCTCTGTCGTCAACTTTGAACATTTGGAGCTTGTCTTATTTCCACTGAGCTCGATAGAAGGGTTTATCGTCAGTATGTGTTCTCTCGATAGATATTGCAGTATTCATTATGGTCAGATCAGTCACCAGTTAATAGAGACTCTTTGAGAAGGTAAATGGGCAATGTGCTCCTGGAGTCTTTCACTATGAAGCATGTTTTCCAAACCCCAGTCACTCTTGTGGTTATTCCAAGCATTCACCTTAATTTTCAGCATTAGTCTTGAATTATGTGCAGCAGAACGGTGTGAAGTATTCTCAGAGCACTTTTTCCAGGAACAGAATTGCAAGTAATTGGAGAATCACACTGGCTTTTTGTCCACAGCAATAAACTGTGAGCTATTCAGCTGATTGTATCCTCAACTATAAGTTTTGCTTAATTTCAAGTAATTAAGGCAAGAATTAAGTGAAACCAGAATAAGAATGTTCATACAGCTAAACTGACCCTGTGAAAATGTATTGAGATTTCATGAGACACAAAGAACATGTTGGGGAAAGATGCTGTCAGTGGCATTGGATATCTGCACTGCACCTTAAAAATACCTGCTGTACATTTATTAGAGCTTTACACGAGTTTCAAGTAAGACTTTACAGGAGTTTCAAGTAAGTATTTCAAGTAATATTGTGCAAAATATTCGTATTGCACAAATCTGTCAAATTCAAGATAATAAAATAAAGGAATATCATGTGCACTGAGGAGAAGCATCATTCTTGTTCATCCAACACATTGGGAGGGACCTTGCATATTGTATACAAGACTGAGCAAACCAGATAGTTTTTACTGAAATCTTTATCTTAATCTGATACACCCTGGAGTAAGGTTTTAGTAAGGACGGCCAGGTTTTTCACAGTGGGAATTTTCTTGAGTCGAAAATACAGAATGGAGTCAGTAATAACTGAAAAGGGAAATCTACAAGTTGCTTCTATTCTTTTTAACAGGGCAGATATCCCTGTTAAAGGATCTTTTCATGAGATGATACAACATTATGTCTCTCATGTCTAAGTAGAGTGATTGCAGTAAGGTTTTACCCACTATTAAGGAAAAGAATGGGGAAGAAGAATGCTATTTTATGAACAGAAAAATTTGATTAGCAAATCTGATTGGGGGCTGCATGGATAAAGGTATGTGTTTGGGTACTTAGTCATCCATATATAGGACTAAAACAGAGAAGAAGAAGGTTGTTACATTAAAGGTGCCAATATGCTATTTGGATTTATGCAAATACACACAAAAATTGCTTGTTCCTGTTCCTATTGGAATTGATGTCAAATGTCCTCAGAGCTTACTGGGATGAGGATTATGGTCAGTATCTCACCAAATGGAAAGACACTAATGGGAAGGATACTTAGGTTAACTTAAACAGTGCAGCCTTGCAATGTGGAAATATGTATCAGGAAAAACAGGGCTAATTATTTGTGAATATGTACATATATTTCATATATATTTATATTAAATATTAATCCAACATCCTGTTTGACAGGGAAAATTTTATATGCTTAAAGTAGAGAATTATATAAATAATAGATAATTTAAAGTGCACACATACCAGAATCACAAGAGGACAGTCAGGTTCTTAACATGTAAAACAGATAATAGGTTTTTTGGCACTCCAAGACCATCCAAAAAATATGAAGTCTTGACACATGCTGTGTTTGAACCAGTGAGTTCAGCTTCCTCTCACATGTTCTTAACTTTCTTTTAAGCAACATGGGAGCTCCTGATTGGAGTTTGGCATTAGGCAGGTTTTTTTCCCCTATCCTCTTGCATTCTTTACTTCCTGCCTTTCTGAGTAATTCTACACAGCTTTCATTTGAGCTTTTCATTTCAATGCTCAGTGATTCTTCTAAGCTTTTCAAGGTTTTCCTAACTTAAATAGGTAGTCCAATGCAATTGCTGTCTTCCTAGTTTGTCTGCTTAAGGAATTTCAGGTTTTGAGGTGGATTTCATGCTTGGGAGGTTATTGTTTATTTATATAAGTGTTTGTTATGATGGGCTGATATTCAGAACTCTGCCTCCTGCAGAGACCCTTCAGAAATCTCCACAGCTGGAGCTCCTAAGCACAGGCGAGATCTTAGCAGGTATTTGTGTTCTGGATGAGCTGTATTTCTTGCCTCTGAAGTAAATTGTTATGAAAATCTCTCTTTGAGGAATAAATGTCACAGGAAAATTCATCTCTACTAGTACAATAATTTTAAAAATAGTAACAGGCATGTATCTATACATACATACGACTGCTTCAGTAGAACTGTAAGACAGGATGGCCATCTTGGCTGACCTTACTGATCATACACTGAGACATTTAAGGATGGACAGTTGCACACCTCAGAAAGCTGAAGGAATGGCATGCTTTAGATTTGGTTCATAGGTGAGACATGAAAGCTGATCCTTACATCCCCTCATCACCTAGAAGTCTGGGTTAGACTTACTGTTGAGTTCCACAGCAAATTATCATGCCACCTCCTCACCCTATTGTCTTACATCTTCATGGGGTTTAAATGGTCCCAAATCCCTGTACTTACACAGTTCCACAGTCAGTTCTGAGATTCACCTCTGGTTTGAGAGACTGCCCATAAGCTTCTGGTAATGCAGGATCCATGATTGATACCAGATAGTAGCATTATTGTGGGACGCCAATAATGCCAGTTGTTTCTCCCCTTTCAGATAGCGCAACATAGTGAAAATTTTTGCTGAATCAGCAGCAATATTCTGTCTGAATAAATTGAAAGGGTCTTGTGTACAGCCCTGCTTGAAAGACTGAGCATCAGTCCTGATGATACCATCTGCCTTTAACCTGAGTTCGTTATTGTTAACTACCTAAAGTTCTGGCACGTAAGCATGAGGTACTCTTACAGATGCTCATCTAGATGAGTGCTACTCTTTCCATTATTGCACCTGCAGGCAAGCTGTTCTGTGTCCTTAACAAAAAATTGTTTTCAAGAGCCAAAGTAGGGCAATTACAAAGTTATGATATATCCAGCACTAATGATCCAGTCTCGCTTGCTATTCTTCCTCAGGCAGACTCTATTGAAAGGAAACAATTCACTAACAACTGTTTTCTGAAGAAATGGTGGTAATCACCTCAAGGCCATCCAGTCTATATTGTCAGAAATACTATCCATTGTACAGTAATGTGCGACTCCATTCTGGATGTCAGGCTACAAGAAGATCTTTTAACAGAAATGCCACTGACACAATGCAGTGCTTTGCCTCCGGTCATGTGGCATCCCTCCACTTCACTTGGTAGAGGAGAGTAGCTGTTCATATACAGCTGTCATGCAACAACAGAGTCAAGTGGTGACTGTTACTCTCTGGTGAAATTAGGCAGTTCATGCTTTGCAATGGCTTAAAGTTACAGGTCTGAGGAGATAGCATTTTACGCCTGTTTTATGGTGCATGTAATTAAAGATTGCTCTGGATAAATGGCTTTCCCAAATAAATGTGCATTTTGCAGCTTTTTAAATAAATGAAAGTGAGCCATGGTTTTGGCATGAGGAACACCTGCTTGTAGATGTCAATTACTCTTTCTCTGCCTTTAAAACATGAACTATTCTAAATTGAATAGCCATTTAAATGTAGTATTAATTAATATTTCATTGCTTTACACTGGAGAACAGATCGGGAAAAGGGGTTTTCTTTGTTCATTGACATCTGGTTAAACAAAGCTAAGTGGAACCTTCTGACATTATCAATGAAAAGATCTGAAAGGAAAGCTGTTCTATGCAATAGCCTCCTCCATGTATTTCTGCAACTGTTCTGTTCTGATTTATTACAAAATAATGCAGCTTGTACTGGTTATTTTTTATCTTTAAAAATAAGCTGTAGTTACAACGTGCATGAACTATTTTTCATTGTTTTTTAGAGCCAGCTATAATCCATTTGCCTGTGTTTACATGATTTCTGAAGCCTTTGTGGACTAAGCTCATCTTGCCTCATTGAACTGTTAGTTTGCCCACTGAGTTGATCAATCTTATACTTCTTTACGAACTCAACCCTAGTGAGTCATCATTTATTTCCATGAAAATCCAGTTACCACCACCAACTACTGCAGCTCAACCACAAATATGCCTGTGCCTTCCAGATGAAAAGCAGAAGTTCTTAATTTTGTTCTGTATGTTGTTTTCCTTATGAAAAAACCTACTCAATAACTATGGAATGCAAACCTTCTGAATGCTGCATAATATTCCAAATAAAAAGAACATATCTGCGGACGTGTTTTTTCCTCAATTATTCTGTTCCCAGAGGAGTGTTTCTACTTTCCCTTACACCCTAGCTTATGCCTAATCATTCAGGTAACTGCAACCTTCTTCTCTGATGGTAGAAAATTCCAAGCAGGCAGCCAAGATCAAGGGCCCACTCTTAACTGAAGTTAAAACTCCTGTTCATAATGCTCTCTTATATGCGCACACACACACAGAGGCACATGCAATGCATTCTATTACTCAAAACAGCATTGTATACTTGTTTTTGTTTTCACATTCTGAAATATTAAAAAGCGTGGATATGCTTTAAGCAATAAAACATCTAATGCCAGTCTTAATCCTGCTAATTAGAATAAACACAAAGTAAGATGTAAAAAGCTATTTGTAAGGAAATATTTCTTGTAGAGTTTAAATGTGTCATTATATATGATGGTGGAGGAATAAAATAGACAAACAAATATTTGCATCAGTAGAAACAAAAAAAATATAGCAAATTAGGAAACATTCCTGTTAATAAATCCCTTTATCATTCAATTTGTATAAAAAATTGACTAAATTAGTTCTTGAATTATGCTGTGAAGCTAATGAAAACAGTTTTTGATCAGGAAAACAGTTTTGTGCTGCCATTAAAGTTTACAAATGTCATGGAATCTGATAAGTTCCACTGAAGTTTTATAGTCTCATCTACGTGAAACATATATGTAATATAAAGCAAGGCAGTAGGTTTTGGTCTTGTAAAACATAAGGAAGACTAACACACACACCCATCCCCTCCACGGTTTTAATTATGCACTGCTTATACAGCCGGAATACTGCATTTCCCGGAATTAATTTGGAATGGTTTTATAAATTTGTGTGTTTGTTTCAATACTTCTAATAATGTTTTTATCGATATGTTTGAGCATGAAAGTTCAATATTTTTTTTGCATGTTATTTTCATCTCTGAGTTGGTAAATTTATTTCACATAAATTCCTACAGGAAGTCAAATATTTGAGGAGATTTAATTTAATTAAAGATTCAGTTTATCTGCAAATATGTCCACTAATTGATAAACATTGAGCTGTTGTAGCATAATAAAAATAACAAAATCAAATATTAAGAAAACAGCGGGACGATGAAATTACAGCTGTTAAGTCCTTTCATAAACTGGTCCCTAAAAGATTAAAATCCATGAACAGTGTTATTTAGTTGTCCAGAAGCAAAATGTGGGATATACTTAATAAGAAAATTACAAATAGTGTTGATATAATTTTTGAATAATGTAAATCCCCTGTATAAGCCAGGTTGTCAACTCATATTTTTCTGTATTCAGCAGGTGAAATAAACCAGATTTTCTATTTACCGTGCACCAGGTACAGAACCGAGTAAAATAACTGCAGCCCTTTCTACTCCATATTAACATGTTGCATCCACTTTACATTCACAGCCTGGAAGGAACCACTAGCCTGACCTGCTGTAAGATGAGATCTGTGGCATTCCTGTATTTTCGTATTGCTCATGGTTGGGGTTTATGCTGCTGTAACTTCTCTGCTTTCGTCATATACCACGGTACTCAGTACTGCTCTGCTGGTGCCTGAACTGCAGCATAGATAAAAGTAACCTCTGCTGACAAGCCATGCCTTTCCTGGTGTATTTCTCACATTTACCTGTCCTTTAGTTCTGCAAACATAGCAAACACATGCACTCAGAAGCCGTGATGTAATTCTTTTCCTGTTATTGCAACAGAAGGTCAAAAGCCTTGCGGAGTGGCACTGGTATTGCCAAACCATGAAAATCCGCTTTTAGGGCTACAAAGAACCTCGAGGAAAAGGGTCATTCAAATCCTACCCTGAAAAGCCTGCCATGTGGGCATTACCAAAGGCACTCTTCATGTTCATTAAATAAGAAAACCTGCTTGGTAGCCCCTTCTTTCAATTCATCTGTAATTTTGCCTCATTAAAGACTGGATGCAGACATAATATTTGGCTCAGGGATAATAGTGATTGCTGAATATACTTGAAGAATGAGTCTTCATTTAACTGCAAATATATCTATCCATACAAATTTACCACTCGGTGCTAGATTTTCCTTCTTTTGAGAGAAGCTGAATGTAAGTAGTCTCTCAAGTCAAATATCTGGTTTTAGCGGGAGATCTACGGAAAAATATCAGTTACAAAATAATCAGTAGCTGTTTAAAGTCTTATCAGTGAAAAGGAAAGCCTGTCTTTGTAACATACATTGAACAATAGTAATTATCCATTGAATCAAGGATTTTACAATTCTTCAGGTTTGCTTAAATGAGATTGAGTGATTTTTAAGATTTACTATTTTTTTTAGCCATCAGAAAAATGTGTTTTCAATTGAGTAAAATGTTGAACAGGCCCATGATTCATAGATAATGATGAAGTTTAACCTTTTCCCTTCATCCCCATTCTCCTGAAAAGTTAGGAGACTTTGAGGGCCTTCTAGATATCAATGTTGACGGGAATTTAGAGCTCTTTTATCCAAATGCCCATCTTGATATGGCTACAGGAATAGACAGTTCTCTCCTGATACAGGTTTATCTTGATAAACTCGCAAGAGATAGATAGATAGATAGATAGATAGATAGATAGATAGATAGATAGATAGATTGACTAAAATGCCTGAGGAACAATAAACAAGTCAGCACAGATAAGCAATTCAGCACATAATAAATAATTCATCACAGATATTTGTTGCTTTCAAGTATTCTTGTTGAAAGAGTCTATCAAACTTGGGATATACAGTTAGGAATCAGGACTCCTTTAAGTCACCTTTTTGTTTATTCCTTGAACTCAGTATGAAAGGTTGGAGCTACTGCTTTTGTACTAGAGCACTCTGGAACGTTTACTTGTCATCAGATCCTGCTCCAGATCCCAGCTCTGCACCAAGACAAACTGGGATGCATACCCTTATCCCCTTCCTGTTTTCTATCAAAGAAGATACAAAAAAACACCCCATTTTTCTGCATTTCTGTCATAATCAATGGGTCCAAACCATCTACTTCAAGGAACATGAAAGGATATTTCTAGATGCAAGATGGAAGAAAGCCCTCTTCTACTCTGAGCATCTCAACTCATTAGAGACCTTTACATTCGTTTCAGTTTCTTTGGCTCTTGCACCCAGGCATTTTGCATGGTCTCAGTCTAGGAAACAGGCATTTATTTCCTGACTTCACTCTGCTAAAATGCAAACCTCTCTTAAGTCTCCAGAAGGATTTAGAAAGAGCAGATGGACTCAGAAAACAGCTAATTGCATCAAATGGCATTACCTTCATAAATAGGGGCAGCAGCATCAGTGTCCATTTGCACAACATTTAGGGACACAACATATACGTGAACTATTCTAAGAGAAGGTCCTAAGAAGCAAGGTATTGCAGAGTTGCAAGATCGGGGAGGAGAGGAACATTAAGAAGACAATCAAGAGTAGTTTCTGCTCTTCAGCTGAAGTTGATCCCAGGGCAATTCTTCCTCTTCCCTGGATAGGTGCTCATAACGACTAAACTATTATGCAAAACATGCCCAGCACCCTCAGCAGCAGTCCTTTTAAAAATATTAAGCTCTGTAAAGTTAGCTCAGCTTCATTATCAATACCCTAGGTCCAAGGTGAACACCTATATAGATATTCTTTCCTGCTGGTTTTCCCCAGATAACACAGCATCCAGGTACGCTGAATTGTTCTGTAGACTTGACTGACCTTTTCGTCGAGTCAGTGGAATCAAGTAAAGCAAAAAATCTGGATGATCTTTGACAGAAAAAGGTGCCTATCTCTTTCCAAAGATACTGCCACAGTCAGGAACCCACTTTTTTGGTACTGTGATGCTGACTTTTATGTAGACATCTTGTCTGTGAGGGTAGGTATTGGAAGTGAAATTCTGCTCCAGAGAAGGTAGGTAGCTATTGACAGGTATCCACAGAACTGCACGTGCAGCTGACTTGGGATTTAGTTGCTTGAACAGAGACCTGAGGTGCCATTTTTATACAGCCTGTGACATCTTGCCTGGTAGTCATCTGCTTCTCCTACAGGATGCGTGTTACAGCTTTCATTTACATACAGAAACTCTACAGGGCTCTTTAAAATGGCACTAGACAACCAAACTATGTCTGCTTTAGTTGAGTAGCATCACTTAGCAGTGATGCAGCAGACATCGCTGGCATCGCTAATTAACTACAGTGGGAATTTAAACACCAATTCACAAGTGTATGTATACATATGAAGTTAGATATTAATTTAAAACCAGATTTAAACTTGATGGATTGCTGTACTTCAAAGCCAGCTCAAGGCAGGACATCAGAGAGGACAGAGCTCATTTCAGTTTTCTGAAGGCAGATGTGTACCAACTGCCATGTAGGGCACCCTAGGGTTTCCAAGACTTCCACACAGGGCTAGCAGACACACATCTATGACCTACAGGAAGCCCATTCCTTTTTTTGGAAGAGCAGATGGCCATGTTAGATGCCCTAGGCCATCTTACACAGAATGACATGCCTATGTTTAGACAAAATCACACTCAGAGAGTCTAGAAGGAAAACTACAGGGCTAGCAGAACTTGGGAATAACCAGAGCAGTAAATACAGAATGGATGAAGTTCACAATAAAAGTAATGATAAGTACATTAGATCTTTATTGAAAGCATGGGGTTCAGACTGGAAATGCAACTCCTGTATAAACCTGCTAGTACTTGATACAAAGGCTGCTTTTTAAAATTAATATGCTGTTTGTACTTATTTCTAAGTCTTGTGTTTCAGAGTCAAATTTAAGTGGAATAGCCTACTCTGTAATATATGGGATAATGAACTTATTACCCAGCTAGCTAAGAAGAGTTAAATTTAACTTAAACTACTTTCAACTTTGGTAGTGTATTAACATAGTAACATAGAACATTATGCCTTTTTGCCTGTAAATTGTAAAAAATACCAATTACGAAAATTGGAGATATGCTGTATCTTCTTGAGTAGAACATTTTCAAAGTTGTCAACCTCAGTTTGATTAGAATAGGCGTATGCATAAATAGTCTCTCATAGCCTTTGGGAATTTTTAATCCTTTGTTGAAAACATAGATCTTTAAATTCTCCTGGGATTACTGGAAAATGAAGGTCCTGGAACATGTAATTCAATTGATTATTTGCCCTATGGATTAGATATTTAACGTGTAACATTACAGTCAGAATATTTTGTTTTCTTTTAATAAGCCATTTTGGAAAAAAATATATTTACACTTACAGGCATACATCCAACAACAAAAAATGTGGATTAATTAATATTTCACTAGTGGATCAATTGAGTTAACTATAAAAGTACCTTATGACTATTTGTTTTTTGCTCACTTGAGACCACCATCAGGAATCTGTTAAACTCTCTTATTTGTGTAAAGGCATTTTCTTTTAGAAATGAAAACTTAAACCAGTGCATATAAGAGAGTCATTGTTTCTTATACATAGACCTGACTTTGAATAGCCATTCTCCTTCATATTAATTATCTAGTTTTGCCTGTTAGGTTACAATTCAGAAGAACCTTAGTTTTACCACTTCAAATTTCTCAGTTACTCAGTCCTTCCTAGAAACTAAATACTTATATTTTCCAAAATGTCAGTCTTTAAATGTGACCAAGTGTATTCCCCACATATTCTATACATTTAAAAATAAACTGGTGAACTGGCAACTTTGGAAAGAAACAGTGTTCACATAAAACTGTTTAGCTAAGAATAAATATTTTTCCAATAGTGGTAACAAAAAAACTAGTCACATTAATAGGCATCCTGGAGAAAATTAAACGAGTCTCCATGATTTACTGCAAATTGAAAAAATAGGAAATTCACCATCTGAAGCCAAAATAGGAAGCAGGACACAGGAAAATAAAATTATACACATGCTATAATAAAGGATTTTAAAAAATTAAATTACTATCAATACTATTAATGGTTAACAATGGCTGAAAATGTGCACAAGCTATTTGAATGTAGCTTCTTGGCATTGCCTTAGCAACATTAAGTTTCTCTTTTGTAGGAAGAAGTTCTGTATTACAGATTCATTTTTTGTTATGTGATTCTTAAGAGATAAGTAGTATCTCTTTGCAGAGAACCTTTATTTTCTTCTTTTATAGATGCTTTCTTTGATAAAAGAATCTTGCCACATGCTGAACTTGTGAAATTTATTTAGCTGTCACCATGACTTCCCATAAATCTAGCTGTTCTGAAGTTTCCCTGCAGTGTACAGCAGTGTAAGCATTAAGTTTGGGACTTCGTAAACGAAAAGTCTGATGGGGAGCCGTGCCATTTGCAATGACCTGTAAGGGTCTAATCTGCAACACACCAGAAATATTCCCACTGACAATAACCAGGCATTGTTTTGGGCTTGAAAGGAACCCCACTAGCAGTATCTTTGTTACCAATAGACAAAGAAGTAAATGAAACAAGTCTGATTTTCCAAAATGGGTTGGTATTTTTTTGGAATACAAGTACAATCTTTCTTAGGTTTTAGTTCAGATGTACCAGTTTGCCACACTCTGGAAGGAACAGTACAATGACTCTAATAGCAGAATTGAAATGAACTTGTGAATTATCAGTGAGCATGTGTGCTGTATTTGTTTTTGTAAATCTTCAGTCCTTAAAATTCTTGAATCCTTAAATCCTCAGACATCAATTTGCATCTTCAATATTTTGTGTTGAAGGAATGATTTATTTGAATTTCCTATCTTAAGGTGTACTCACTCTGTCTCCTGTGACATACCTCTAAACTGGCTTGATTTCTGCTATCAAAGTTCAAAATTACAAGCAATGCCACTTGTGTTTCAGCACTTCAGAAGCTTATTTTCCATGGTGACATCCCCTCTGAAACTGACATTTCCTGACATTATTTATTGCTTGTTTGTAGTGGGATTTCTGTACTGACAGTAATGATAGCACATTACTTTCCTTCAGCTAACAAGAAATTTGCATTTTATTCTAGTTCATCAGCCTTGGAAAATAAGTACATACTCATGCTATGTTTTTGTTACATAGAGAGTAGTATGAATCAATTTCTATGCAGATGTTAATGCTTGCATATGAAGGTATTTGCATTTGTTTTTCAAAGCTATTTTGGAAACTTGAATCAAAATAGAAAGATTCAGAGAAGAAATTTTCACACTGGGTAAAATCTTAGCAGCCAGGAAGTCAGTGGGAGTTCTGCTTCAGTGGGGCTAGGATTAAATCCTATTACCATACAATATAATAATATATTCCTCCCATCTTTTTCCATAAAGCTGACTAAAAAGGAAAAAACAACACCCCTGGCCTTAGCCTGCAAACCAATAGTGTATTTACAATCAATAATCAATGTGTATGCTATATTATCAATGTTAGTTTAGTGAAAGCATAGTTCATCCACAAGTTCTCTATTCAAGTTGCTTCCTCTGTGCTGGATGAACTTTTCCTGTTACATGCCACACTAATCATTGGGTTAAGAACCATCTGATTTCACGACCTCTTCTTTGGAAAACTTGGGACCACACTAAGCAAGAGAGGTAGGCAGTACAGGGAAAGATATTTTTGTGGAGAAAAATCTGGGACCTAGAGAGTAAGTTGTTTGCTGCTGTTAGGAGAATGTGTCAGGCCTGGGAACTGAATACAGAGCTCTAGTGTTGTTGCTTGGAGGTTAGTGTCGTCTTGTCCTCCTGCACACAGGTGAAATTCTTGGTTCCACTCAGTCCAGTCTTTTTAAAACTGTAATTGCTGACTCCACAGAGGTCACCTTACATGAATACTTTACATAATATACATCATCTCAGGGGTCCCGTTTCAACCAAAAGAAATGAAGGAAAACATTCCTGAGAAATTAGAAGATGGAATTGGGATTTTTTTCTGTTTTATTTATGAAATAGATATTTTCTCTGAATCAGAAACACAACTCCTATTTCTGCAAAGCTTACGAAATATCACTTTTCCATATAGCTGTATGGGTAACTTCAGTGCTTCTGGAGTGAGTCACTTAAGTGCTACACGATCAAACATTGCAAATACAGCATGCTTTTATGAAGAATATTGCTTTAATTGCTGTTTAGTATGCTATTTCTACTCAAGTGGATAAATAAATCCTTCCCTTTTATGTACAAATGAGGTATATATTTTCGAGTATATACTGCTGAGGATAGCAAAGTCTGAGCAATCACAGGACTGGATGAGGTTAAGAAAAATATAACAGATTCGGGAGAAATTTCATTCTACGGGTTATTCATAAAGAACAGGTAAATGAATGATTTTGTGTAAACTTTCGAGTATCTTATCAACAATAGCACTTAATGTGTCCAAAACTTGTCTAAAAATATTACTAAGCAATAATGACAGATATCTCTCAGAGGAAGAATTATGTATTTTTTCATTTTTCTGTTGTTTGTAGAGTAGCTCCAACGTGTGTCTGTTCTATTTTCTGAACCTTGAACATCTGTGTTCTCTGTGCAAGAATATCTGGTTTTACCCATTTTATCATCTGTTGCAGCTTTGAGTAGGAGGTGTAGTCTATTTTTCATGGTTTGTTTTGAAATGCACATCTTGGTTTTTTGTCATCTTTGAAATTCCCATGCCCACTTATCTTTAGATGAAAGAAAGCTGTTCATTTATGCAATAAGATGTGATATAGAATGTATTTGGGGATGATAATTGCACATTTTGTAAAGTCTTCAAAAACAGAAGACTGAAGGTCAACAGAATTACATTTCAATAAAGAGCAGTGGATATTCTGGTCACTTCAAAGTGATTAAAACAATTTTCTCAAATCTTGAATAGATGTTTTCTTTCTTTCATGAACTGAACTGATATGGGAAAAATCGTATCCGGTTTGTCTGGTAAGTTCCCACTTTTGTGAATTTCTTCATATCCAAAGTGAATCAAGCCTTTTTTGTTTTCTGAAGTGTAAGATATCTTTCTCAGAAACACCCAACGGGGCATGTCTGAAATGAACCACATTCCCCAGGCGCAACACTTCTAGGAATGACAATTTATTGGAAAACATTTGCCTGAAACTCTAGTATTTGACAGGGTCCTGAGAATCTAGACGTGTTCTCTGGAGGCACCAGCTTTTCTTTGTAGGTCTTTCCCATGGCTATATACTGTAGAAACACAAGAGTCCTTGGCCCAGGGAGCTTCTAATGGAAATTTAGGTGTAAATCACATGACTGTCTTGCTTTGGAATAGGCAAAAATTTGTCAAATCTGAGATATCTTCAGTGAAACACTTCAAACTCAACAAATTGCTGTTGCATTAACAGAACCATTTTGCTTTTTCTGGCTTATTTTTCTAACTGCTGTATTCCAGATCTAATCATCACCTCCTTGGGATATTTTTTATTCCGTGATCGTCATTGTCACGGAGACTGAAGCTGCTGGCTCCACCTGTGCTAATGCAAATCACCGGTGCAGCTGAAGAAACCTTTGGAAGATGTGATTTACTCTGTTTCATTTTACACTTTTTAAAAAGAGGGTTAAAATGCACTAACACCAATTTTAGGCTGTGCTCCACTTATCCATGCTGCTATAAAAGAACAGAGTTACATGCACAGTGGGCACCCGATATTGAAATCCATGACAAAAAGCCTAATCCCAGACCAAGGCACTGGAAAGCCAGGCTGATTAAAGTTGCAAAGGTGTACGGCTAAGCCCAGAGCTGAAAGCTGAAATCTGATCAGATTCTGAGTGTAGAAAAATACTGATGTCTGAGTTGGCAAAGTGTAAGAAATTGAACACCAAATCTTTATAATCAGAAATTTCAGGGAAGTTTGATGTCAGCTAGTGCTGTTAGCCCTGCCTAAACTGCCAAAATCAGCCCTGGTGGAAACAGCTGCAGCTGTTGCTGAAGTTAACAGGAGTTGCATCCACTTACAGGAGTGGATTAAGTTCCCAAAGATAAAGCAATATTAGTCTCCCTCTGCCCTGTTGTTTGGTTTGTTTCGCCCAGCTGAAAGGGCTATAAAATAGCCTTCTAAAATAATGGTAATGATAAAAGCAATGATATTCAGAGACAAATATGATGAAAGGTGAAAATTTTATATGATATGAAAAGACTAGCTGAGGCACACAAGTCATTGGAATTCATATCACAGGGCAGTCACTGGTTCTATAAATTCATGAATAACTCATCAAAGAAAAATCTACAAACTTCGGAAAACTACACTATGGGAAACCTAGCACTTTAGTTGACCACTGGCTCTTTGGTTTCTAAACACTACTAAATGCATCAAAGGAGCCACTTAAATTGTGTCTCCATTTACCTCAGTGCCATTATTTGATGTTTCACTTCTGATGCAGATGAGTCCTTTTTTTATAGTTAGCCAAAGAGTCATAAGTATACACTGAAGGCAGAAAGAGCCTTTAATTTTAGAGAGACTATTAACTTTCAGTTTGTATTTCTAAATCAAGCAGTTAGATATGTCAATGCTTCAATGCTACCTCTTTCCCTAGTGCAGTATAAAGCCCCAGAATGCTGCTTGATTCTAGTTGAGGGACATGTGAGGAATGGCACTTACTACTCATGCGCTGAAGATTTCCATTCTAGATGCACACGGTGCCAATGGTATGCACATATCCCTGTTTTAACACTATTAAGAGTACTAAGAAGGGGGTCTTGCTTGCTTGGTTGTTTGTTTTAATGCCAAATCTCCCTCTCAGAAAGATGCAGCAGCAAAGCTCGTCCCCGTTAACTCTCTATTCCTGGTGCTGATCATGGGTAAGGACAAACTCCACGCTTTCCTAAACTGAATAAGTCAGGCTCAAATTCATTCCACCTAATATTGGACATTTAACTGATGTGTCCAAATTAAGAGAGTACTTACCTTACGCTTCTTCCATAGTCAGTGGAGAGGAACAGAAAGTGCTTGGGATGAATAGTGCTCCTCTCTATTCAGTGAAGTCAGATGGTAAAATGGCTAGGCTCCTGACTTAACATATGCCTGGAATAAATGATGAATGCTAAGGATTCAGTGATTAATGGAGAGTTTAATGGTGGATACAGGACCTAGCTTCCAAATGAAAATGGAGTTAGGATTACATCATAAACCCTTTTTGCTTGTTTTAGGGTAAAGAAAGGGTGTGAGGAATTATATTCCCCTCTGTGAGGGGATAGCATTCATTTGGAGTTCTATAGTTAACACATCATCTGCAGGCGTCATGCTGCACTTGTTACTAAGACCACGCTAGCATTTACAAGGCAAGACTTTTTAAAAAACTTGACTGTCCATCATTTGGTCCACTTATGTTTTATTATCTTTGCTTTCTGCACCAATACTCATTAGTTATTAACTGTCATAAATGGCATTCAGGGATACTGGATTCCTCCCTCCCTTTTGAAACTTCTACCTATAGCTTCACTGGCACAAGTAATCCTTTTAAAGCCAAGTTAATTCCTTTGATTTTTTTTTTTCCCAGTTACAAGAACCAACTTACTGTGGGTGATTTGACATCCATAAACATATCCAATTAACATGATTTTTAAGTTTGGTATTTTAGAAAGTGAAGTTCTTTTGGAAACACAGGGTATGAATTTAGAATGATCAGGAGCTACTAGGTCATTTCCTTCAGGGAACTTCTGGTAGCATACAAGATTCACATGCGAAGCATTAGCAGACAAAACCAAATTTGAATACATGACAGCATATTTGTGTACATCTAATATAAACACAAAGAATAAATTAGAATATTTCTCATTTCAAATATGTTACTGACTTTGCTAGTGGAGTTCTTAAACTATTATTTTATCATTATAGTTCTTAAATATTTTATACTGTAAAAAAATTAAATATATTGCATTGTCATATTTGATACTGAGACTGCTAGTGGTTCACATTCGATCTTCTCCTTTCAAGAAAAGAAAATAGATAAAAGTAAAATTAAATTATTTTTATAAGCATTTAAGTAGGCATTCTTCTTTGCCTGCTCTATGACCATGAAGCCATTTAATGTCAGGAGAATGCACGTGCACATATCCATTCCCTGTTGGCTTGTGTGCATATATGTGTACACATAAATATATAAATGTATGTATGCTTACATTTATCTGAAATACATATTCATTAGTTAACATGATTTGCCCTTTGACCCTACCATACTCCTCATGTTGAATTTTCTCATCGCAGAGTCCACTGAGCTTACACAGCAAGAGGAAGATCGCAAGATTAGAATCATAAGATGCAAATGTTTTAGTTTTGAAAAAGCATGTTCAATGTATAAGCGAATGTCTTTAAAACATAATTCTAATATTGGTTTAACAATGAGAATATTTCTTCATATTCTGTTTTTAAACATGTGAATTCATTTATCACTTCTGACAGTTATTTTACTCTTTTTCTAGCATATCTCAATTGTTATCAAGTGTAAAGATGTCTTTCTCCTCTTTACTACTTTCCCCAAATCTGATGAGAAATCTTTTCGATCTCCATAAATCAAAATCCTTGTTGAGAATTAGAATACTCTTCTAGTCAAGGGAAATGGGGATTTAGTGCTATGGTTTTATTTATCACTTGGAGGCTTAGATCTCTGTCCTAGCAGCTCAGATGTTGAAAAAGATTCACAAGACTGACAACAGTTGTAAGGCCCATTATTGAAGCAGCTGTATTATTTTATAGCCATAGACTTCAGAGAAGCTTTACATTCATACTATATAGACTGGAAGAGACTAAAATTTTAACTATATTACCACAAAGCTTATATGGTTCTCAGTTGAAACCACACAAGAAACCTTTTACTGTAATTTTTTTCTAGTTACTTGGCATTAAAAAGCACATGCTTTACTGACAATAATGATGAGCAAATAGCCATAACCCTCAGGAGGGAAGACTCTGATTAAGAAAGAAAATGACAAACTGTGCAGTAGTTCTGATCAAAATATACCTTGGATGCACACACAAGGTGCTGTTGATGCAAAAAGCCTCTAATGTACTTAAGGTATGCATTAGTCAGACCCTTCAAACATTTGATTTAGATTGCTACTTTGCATTTTTAAAAAGAGATTTTTATGCTCAAATAAGAATCTCCCTCTTAAGTTACAAGTAAACCTGAGACCCTTTTGTAAATGTCTGACGTTTTGAAAGAATTGTTATTTTAAATACTTAATGCAATTAACACTATTTGTAATGACTTTTTTTCTCCTCTTCCTCTTGTTTTATGGTTAGATCTCGTCTTTTTTTTTTTTGTTGTCAGGACATACTTTGTTTTCAAGTCAGCATTTATTTGCACTGTTGACAGCATGTCAAATCAACTTTATACTAGCCAAATTTAGCCAGGCTCTGTTTATTTTGCTCAGTGCAAGAAGGTATTAATCAGGCTGGGGGACCGTAACTGGCTGTGGACTGTGACTTTCAGAAATCATAAGAAAAAGGGAAATCTGTTCATTACCCATGTCACTGAGACTATAACAAAGCTCAGTTAATGAATTTACAGTATTCTGACACACCTTACTGACTTATACTTCTCTTACATATTTCATTTTTAGGACTACTTTTTTAAGTATACTAGCTACTTGTTGCCATCCCTTAAACCTGGCAGAGGTTTTTGGCATATTTTGTCAAAACATGCTTTTCTTAGAGTATATATTTTCCATGGGAAATATACTTTCCAGATCGCAAAGACATTGTTTAATAATAATTCAGAGATGTGTGGGAAGGCACTATCCCAACCTGCTTCAGATATTGCTCATTTGCTTTGATCATTTGCCTTTGATCATTTGCAAATTTAGACCCTGTTACTGCTAACACTCATGGGCTTAATTCTCCTTTAGATGAAGGTTTGTAGCAGTAAAATCTTGAAGTTTTTTTCTCTTTTCATCAAACACTGAAGACTCTGATTTTCTTGGATGAGAAGTGCTAGATAAATATGAAGGATACGGGGCTTTTTCCCTGTGAATTCCACCAGAAATTTCCTTTCCTCCACTCCTCCTCTTCCTTCCTCTCAACACTGTTAGGCAACATGCCCAGGCTGCTTCCTATTGCTAGTACAGTCTTGGGTATATAACTCGCTTGCAATCTGATATAGCTGTACGTGTCCATTCATATAATCAAAAATGTAAGTCTCTCAAGTCTGAAATTAGGAAAGACACGTAGGAGGAAGTTTCTGAGTGCCAGTTTGTCGCTTTCCATAAATTAGCACCCAGACAGTGCTAATTTTCAGCACAATTTCATTGTGCTGAATCTCAGAGTAAAACAATAGATTATTGTCTAAGAAAAATAAATGGGAGACGATAATCCCCTGTACACCTGAGAAAAAGCTATGACTGCCACATATCCCAAATTCTCAATAGATTGTACCTGCCCAGTAGAGTCGTGCATTACCCAGGCTTTACCAGCTGAAGAATTTGCACATAGAGAATAAAATTTTTTGTTTTCTGTAAAAAAAAAAAAAAAAGAAGAAAACATAAAACTTTACAACTAGTATGTTCTCTTTTCAAGATGATGAGTTGCAAGTACCAAAAGAGGATGTTGCTTCCTTTACAGGAAATAGCTCAGCAAGAATTTGAAACAACCCAATCTGATGTTCTGTCCTAGTTTCATAAAAGAGCATTTGGAGCATGTGTGCTAACGCAAACCTTGTGCAGAATGAGGGCACATCCTTTCAGGTTCATGAAAGATCACGCTGAGGCTTTAAGTCAATTCACTGGGATTATTTTTTTTTTCTGGCTAATTCAGAGGGATACACTCTTGCAAACTTAAAGTTGAAAAAGCTACATGAAATGTATTATTTCTATTCCCATTCTACTGGCTGAACAGACACTAGAGTAAGAAATGAGTTCATACTCCCTTGCCCCACTAAGGAGAAGCAAACTAAAACCAGCTTCAGAAACTGCAGGTGCTTCTGACACTTCCTAGCAATTCTTTGAAGCTTTACAGTTAGAAGTTTAAATGTATTTTCTCTGCTGCGTTGCTGTTTGAAAGACACCCACCATGAGGGAAGACTGACTGGAAAGCAGATAGTGACTTCTTTTGCTCAAAGTAATCTCTGCAGGCCTGTGCCCAGAGAGTCCTATTGCAGGTAGGGGGGTTGTCTGCTGGCATAACATTTGCTACTAGCAACAAACACACCTGTATTCTCTTTCTTCTTCTACCTGTGCTTGGCTTCATTATGGGGGAAAAAAACCCAGTTGGATACAAGAGAAGCTTCACAAGGTTCATTTGCAGCCTAGAAGGTCTAGTTAGAGATGGATAATGTTAGAGCTCTTCTAAAGATAATCAGTAGGTAAGCAAACAGGGTGGATGTACCTCTGACGTATTGCGAGGAAGGGAGCACACATCTGGCCTACCATATTTTGGATTGGGATGGAACAGAACAGAAGAAGGAGACCTTCCTCCTTCTTCTCCTCCTCCTGCTCCTTCTACACTGAGTCCCATGCCAGGTTGCTTGAGCACAGATTTGAACCTAGGCATCTCCCCACAGAAGCCAGGGAGAGAGACACCCCTTGGTGTTTGCTCAAGTCCTCAGCATTGTCTTCATGGAGTGGAAGGGTGGCTAAAGGGGAGCAAAGGACTTCTTTCCTTAACCACATCAGAAAATCCAATCTGACATTTCAAGGAAGTGGAAGTAGCCATTAGCTCAGAGCATCTAGTCAGAGCTCTTCAGTTTGCAATCTCTGTTGCCTCAGAAATCAGAGGAATTCAAGTAGTGAAGCAGTTTGCATATTTTGGCAGTAGCATTCAAACCAGTAGGGGTGTTTTGGAAGGAAAAGAATATCAGTTGGAAAGATGGTAGTTACATTCATCACCTTAAACAAAATTAGGCTGTTGAAAATCTACGATTTAAAGATCAAATTCTGAAATTTATAGCTCAGATGTTATTTTCATTTTAATATATGGATGTGAAGGATGTAAATCCATCAAAGGTCTGATCAAAGACCACTGAAGTCTCATTTCTTCCAAAAGCTAAAACATTTGAAAAATGTTAGATATTGTATTGAATCAATATGTAAGGAATGTTAATAAGACTGGTGTTCAACAACTTTTTTATCTAAAGATATCCAAAGAGAAGATGGAAAATGTGAGAGCTATGGTGAGAAGAAAGCTAGAGATATGTCACGGTACATGTGCCATTGAACACCAGAATAGTCATGCAAGTAGACAGCTAAAAGACTCGTTCTGCCCTTTATTATTGAGGGAGGAGAAAACTTATGAGACTGAAAAACACACAGATAAAATGAATACTTTCTGACAGGCCTTATTTACACAGCAAGCGGCATTTGACAACATGGGACTCAGCTTCAGGTGTTAGCCTAAGTCTCAATTCACGTCCATGATGAGAATCATGAAGTGCTATGTAAGTTGACAACATACCTTTAAATAAGACAAAACAACTTAAAAGCTTGCCGAGCAATTTTAAGAGTCTGTTGTAAAATGTCAGTTTTTACAGGTCATGACCAGTAACTCCACTATATTTAATATTTTTACAAAATATATCACGTTCTTATACTTTGAATACTAAATTTTGGCAAATGTACAAATGCATGGCCTCTAAAAATATCTTCAAAAAGGAATAAAACCATTTTTCTCTTGAAAATATCTTGTTTACAGTGGATGTTAAATTTATGTACATACCCTAAAATTTTGTTATGCTCAGTACCCCTTTAAATCTACAAGCCTTTATTTTGGTTACAGAAACAAGCCATTTCTTATGTTTTACTTTGTTTTAGTGTCTTAATTTGTCCTCCTGTTACAAAACACATTCTGTCCATGTTCCACTGTACACGCCAGATAAGCACTCAGTTCTGTATTTGCAAGCCCAAATTCTCTTCTCTGTAAGTCTGAACCATCTAAAATTGCATGAACTGAACCAAAACTGATTACTGTAACTAGAAAACGGAATATTGATTTAGAGATAAATATAACTACATTTCTTCTCTAAAATTTTTGAAAGATTAATTGGCACACTGCGAAGGATCAATATTGTACCTCTTAAAGAAGATAGATAGAATGAAATGCTTGACAAGCTTGTCAGAAGGAGGATAAAATGGCTGTAAAAGCTGTATTTAAGGCCAGACCATTTGGATATACTGTGTGTTGATTTTGAAGAGTTTTTCCAGTAGAATTCTTTCATTAATAAACCTTTGATAGATCATAATTTTTAAGGAAATTCTCATATTAGGGACTTATACTATACTTACCTAGGACTTATCCTCTAAAAGAAAGACAATGTTCTGCTCCATTGAACAGTTTTACTAAAAGGAGTTAGCGGGAGTTTGTATTTGGCGAGAATGATGATTTGGAGTTCTGTAAGATGCTTTGACTATTTCCTTTTCTTTCTCAATGGAAGTAAATTAAGGTCTTCAGAGAAGCAAGTTTCACCCACCGCTTTGCTGTAACCTAACGGTCTGCGCACATTCAAAATTTACAGTAATTTCAATAAAAAGGACCACTCATAAAAACAGTTAATTGTTAATACAAAAAGGAATAAACATCTGGGTGCTCCTGACATGAGCAGAGGATTGAAACTTGAGAAATAACCAAGGTAGGGCACTGACAGTTCAGTTGAGAAGCTGTAATACTTACAGAATAGTGGAAACCCCCTTGGCACACATTTTGAGTAGTTTTGGCACTGTTTAGCTGGAGCACTGAATCAGAAATAGCCATGATGGATAAAGCCAAGGAGCATCCTTGCAGGATCTCTGTAAAAATATTCCTAAGAATTAATGGTGCTGGAAATAGTCCTCTTGGTGCCTGCTGTTCTCCTCAGGCATCGGAATAGTAATGAAGGCCACCTCATTGATTAGTGTATCATGGTGTAAGGTAAGCAGAGACCAAATTCCACCTCTTCTACAAGATTTCTAAGGTCCCATTGAAGCTTATTCAAATTCTGAATTGTGTAAAATAAATATGTACACGTTGACAGCGAGAGACATTAATCTCTATTTGCTGGGAAACGGACCCATTTTACTTGCTGAGTAAAGCAGGGTGTGTAGAAAAGTGAGTGAGCTTGCTCCTTCTGGCTCGTCTGCTGTCTTCATAACCCCAGGGAAAGTAGGAAAGTGTGGGAGAGAAGGGGTAGGAAACAGCTTTACCAGCTCTCTGACTGCCAGGGAATCTATCACACTAAGAGTATCACCTGCTGGTGAGATGTTTTTCACTCCTCTGTGCCACCTGGTTGGTGAAGAGGGAGGGAAGTAGATGAGATAAGCCAGACCACTAAGTGCAAAACAGTAAAATGTTATTCTCATTTTGAATATGTGCAAATCATCAGAGAATTAGGCTTTATTTTAAGGAACTGAAGGAATACTGTGTGAAAGGACTGTGTCATTAAATCTGGTGATAATTATACACTGGAAATGTAAATTGTATTTCTTGAGCATTTTTTTTCATTTCATTTCCATTGTAAATACTTCAAACTATGAAACCTAATTTACTGCAGAGAATGTGTGAAATGACATGCAGTATGCTGTGCAACATCTGTCTGCACACATCACATTTCATTCAGTAGCAGTAAAATAAATAGTGGTTTTTTAATTATATTGACTGACCGTAACCTTCCCCTTCTATTTAAAAGCACGCTAGTATTGAATGCCCAGCTGCAAGTGTCAGTTTTTAGTTTACCACTGTACTGATGGAAAGTCCTTTCAGTTATACTGCATATTGTAGCTACACACTCAGATTACAGAGGAAACCATATGTTAATAATTACATTATGTGCTTCTCTATTAATATGAGAGTGGGAATATTTTTCAAGAAAGTACGTTAAGGTCATTTGCTTAACAATATTTGCTTTTATAGTAGATTGAACAGCCTGTTCTTTTCACTGTATTTTCAAAGCACTGTCACAGAGCAGAGAGCCTCGTGCACCTAACACAGTGTTAAGATTAGCTATTGCAGATGTGGACCAACAATTACTGTGAAGAAATGGCACTTTGGAGATCACTGAGGCTGGTGGCTGAGCTTTCCATGCGCTTCCTAATGCGTTGTATCCACCTACGAATACACAAACACAACGAACCTGAGTGTGAGCAGCCTTGGCAGGATATGATATACACACTTGGAATACAACGCAGACATGACAAAATTTTTCTTAAATGTTACAGTGATACAGCAACTGTTGTGTTGTTCTGTGCAGAAGTAGCTGGATTCTGAAAGACAGTTTCTAACCAATATATCTGTCCATTTTGTGCACCATTTTATGTCCAGTCAGCATTTTTTCTGGACAAGTTCATTAACTATGAATGCTGGTTTGAAGACCCAGATTTATTCGGAGTGACTGGCTTTGGCTTTTTAATCTATAGGAGTTAAAACTCTTTGCACTTTTAAAATCCTCTTGATTCTCATCTCCAACTTCATATGCCAAAAAAACTTTGAAAATCCATTTCTAAATCATAATTTGCTCCAGTTTTCTGATCTATAACATAATAAAATATGAATAATAATGCCTACATTCATTGCCAAAATATCTACTTCAGTGCCAAAATTATTTATTGTTTGTAATATGCTCTGAAAATGTGAAATGTTAATTATTGTGATTGAGGGTTTAGTATCCAAAGAAGCTTGAGGAGCAGAAAATTTACTATTTTATTCTTCCAACATTAATTTTTGGACTGTAAGTAGATTTCACCATGCTTGATTTGTGCTCTATCTCTTAAACAGCACTTTTAGAAAATTTATTCTAAACTCTTTCTAACTTCATACTAAGATACTGAATCAAGCATTCTTACCTCATGCTACTATTTGTTTGTCTCAGTCTCCCGTTGCTTAAATTTTCTTGTTTTTCAAAATATACATGGGATATATCTCATCTGGCAATGTATTGCTGAGGCCAAAATCCTTTCATATGTGGGAGTGAATCCTTTCAAAACAATATTGTACGTTTGAGTATGGGAACTGAAGAATTAGCAGACATAATTTCCTGCCTGCTCTCTGCTTGCACTTAATCTGTAGATGAGCCATGACACTGAATTCAATAGGAGGAAAGTCTGAACTTTCATCGATATCAAACTCAACATCACATAGCACTTCACTCTTATTTGTTGCTGAATGGTCTAAAACATAATTGCAAAGTAGTCTTCTAATTAGTTATCTTTAAAATTTTGCCTTTAGCACGTTACATTCCGCAGCTTTGTGAAGTGTAAAAAATGTCACATAAGTGGATAGTGTCTGGGGAAACAGCTACTTTTTTCTAATCCTAAAAAAAACAACAGCTTGTGAGGGTCAATCTTTTAAAGTGTATGCTTCACTGAATGCAATTATTAATCATTTCCCTTCAGGAAAAATATTAAATTAAGTGTTAAAGTACAGATCTAAACAGTGTTAAGTGCCCAGAGCTACTGAGTTCATAGTTTCAGCTCTATTTCAGTGTGAGATAATTGACCTTCCACAATGCAAATGTAGAGCTGGCACTGACTGATACAAAATGACTCATCCTGTCTGAGTATTTTATCTCCTTGCATTTATTTATTTATTTCTGTGTCCATCCTCAGTTGCCATGAAGGTCTCTGTGGGTGTGCTTAGGATTGGGTCCTTAGCTTTCTCCGTTTTTAGTAAGCACACAGTTTGCAGGATGATTTTCTCTGACAGCTTCCTTTTAAGGATAGATGGAAATCAAGGCAAATAATGTGGTCAAGGCTTTTTTATGATTTAACACTCCTCTAAGCCAGATGAGTTTACTGAAATTTAAAACTATATTTGTAAGCTACGGTTAAGACTATTTTCATAAGTAAACAAAAAAATCCTCAAACTATCAGTCAGGTTCAAAACCAAAAAAAAAAAAAAAGATCGTAATATAAATCTTTTTCACTGTGCTTATGATACTGAAAAAGGCCTCTAATATTCATCCTAGTGTTTTATTATTAAAGTGCTTTCTGTAATTACGTTTTAATAATATGATTGACGTCACTGATTACAGATTGTGGCTTTTCCAAAGCAATACCCAATTCCGGATGCCTTCTCAAAGTATCACGCTGATAACATCTAAACCAGAACAGATACTGCTGGTTTGCTGAACAGAAGACGCAGATATGAAAAGCATTTGCAGTTTAAAGGAAGCAAGGCTGGGGCAGTTGGTAGGAACTGGGAATAGTAGTGCTCATTTTTTTTCTACCTTAAATGTAGTGTCTTTGCATGTATGTATGTATAATTCTGTGTACATAAATACATGTACATGCTTATCTCTCTCTATATATATGTACATATGCATGTGTTTATCTTTGTCCAGCTATTCTGAGAAATAGAGCAGTGCTGTTAGTAAAACAATATGGTATCATGAATTTACATTATTTTGTATCCCTGGCAGCATTTCACAGTGGAAGGAGGGTTGCTGAAGAACAATGATTTTGAACAGTGTGATTAGGAAAGAAAGACTGCTCTGGTGGGAAAGATTATGTCCTGTGTGATCAGAGCTTACAGCTTGATTCATTACTTTTTCACAAGACAGTTAACTTTAGACAAGTCAGTTATTCTTATCTTGTACAATAGCTGTGAATCGGCAAAAAAATACTTCATGTGAAAAAATCCTGTTGCAAGAAAATTATAGAAATGTCTAATTTTTTCCATGAACAATTTTGTTGCTGATTGAAAGGCTTCATTCTAAATATTGATGTGGATACTCTGTATACAGAAATCTCAATTATATCCCAGACAGAATTAAAAACATGAGATGTATTTTTTGCCATCATAAAAGCTCTCCATGATGCTTTGAAAGGTAACAACTGAGAAGAGAGAGAAGTAGGAACTAGAAACAATTCAGGATCTTTGTTTCTTCAGGTTAGGGTTGATATTTCAAGACCATTTTTGATATCTAGGTCTCAGCCATCTTATCGAGAATTCTTATGTAATTAGTTATACAATTCAGAAAGTGGCATCTGAAGGGGCTGATCACAACTCTTTATATCATCTGCTGCCACATCTCCTTCCGTACACTGGCCTAGTAGCAGAAGTGCTCGAAGGCAACGTGGGATGTCTTAGAGAGAGCAGGGGCTTCACCTTGTGTCTCTGACATCAATGCTCTGGCTGCAGGGCTGTAGAATCTCCTTTTCCCATGTAACCGTATGATGTCAGAGACTTCCAACAAATGACCTCCCTTAGGTCAAGGAATTGAGAACCCATCTTTCTGTATGTAAAGTGACTGCACCGATAAGTAAAACAATTGTGTGCTCTAGGCTGATTTCTGATGTCAGGCAACTTAGTTCCAGAGCCAGTTAGGAACCAGTCCAATGAAAGCCAAAGCAAACCCAGTATATCTATGCAGAAAGTTCCAGTTTTGAAAACTGGCATTTTCATATGAAGTGATATTCTGCTCAGAAATAGCTGTGAACATATACAACCATTTTAACATTCATGTTTTAACATTGACAATAATGTTTTAACATTATTAAATGTGGATGCCCTGCTTAGAATAATTATTTTGAAACAGTAATGTCTAGGGTGTCTTTAGCTTTTAACTTGCTTTTGTTCCCCAGCTACTGACATCATTTTGATTTTTCTTTAAGGCTATTACAAGCCTTACAAGTAACTTACTATATGTATAATACAAATATATTCTTCTGGGTTTTCAAACCTTGTTCAGGAAACGGTACCAATGTTTTAAGTGATAGTTAACCTTCCTTTAGATTTCCAGGTATTTTCAGCTGACTATTTCTGTTAGGGCAAAGTTGGAACCATGCACCACCTAATATCTGTCAAAATTTGTTAATCACATAGCAAAGGTGTCCTATACAGTACTAAGGGACCCTATGAAGTGGCAGTAAAACCACAATCCATAATTTCAACACATTCTGAGGATTCCAGCAGTTTATCTTGTTCCATCAATGCTGTGTGTAGTTCAGAGAGGGGAACAGATGTATTTCTATGAATACTATTTTTAGTTGCAACTAAACTGCTTTCTTCTGGGTTTGGCAAGCATTTATTTCAGTGTTTATACCGCTTCTTGCTTTACACCTATCCTTTTCCCTGGGATTTTGCAAAAGACACAGTTCCTGAGGGAAAGTGGGAGCAAGTTTCAAGTGTTGGAGCACATGGCTGTCCCCAAGTACATTGGTCTGAAGTTTCCACTCCTTGAGGGAATGATTAATTGAAAACTGCAGAACATGGCCCTCATACCTGGAGTCTCTTCTCCTTGGCTTGTTTTAGCTTCTAGACTGCATCTATTTATATTTTTTTCTGCTTTATTTTACGTTAAGCCAGACAAGAGATGTTTCTTGTTCTTTGAGAACATATCAGAATCTGTCTGACCAAAAATATTGAGCTTCTGTCTATTTAAGTTGCACTTCTAAAAAATGTAAGTACAAAATTTGTTATAATGTGTATTTGGAGAGCTTGTAGAGAAAGTTAGTCCCATTTAATTTTACTCACACACCTCACCTTGAGTTCAGACTCTGTGTCCTTGCCTTGAAAGACCCTCAAAGTTTTGCCCCAAGCTATGTCTCTAACCTTACTCCTTATTGCAGTCCTCTTTTTTAAGCCACCAACACCTGTCTCAATGCTTCATTTGTCCCTGATCACCCTCTCCAGGCCTTTTTCCATGCCTGTACATTCCAGCTAACACTTCTTTGCCAAGTCACAATGCTACTTTCATTGAAGTCCATTAGCCAAAATAAAAGAAATAGATTTCTTTCACCAGATTTAGAGTGAGTATGGAAAGAAACAAATTAAAACCCCACTCAAATACTGGTCTGAAGTGGTAAGCCAGTGTCCCATTTCCTTGGGTCAAAACTTCTTGCCCGGGAAAATGACCAAGCAGATAAAACTGCAGGACTGGAGAGATGATCCTTCTCACCAAAAGTATTTAGAGCAGATTTATTTAAAATCTGCTGTATTGCTTAGTCAGTATCACACCAGTAGGTCATTTCAGTATTCATTTGAGTGTTTAACATGGCTGTCTTTTTAATATCATTTCCATGACCCATACATAAAGGTATCAGTGCAGCCTGATGAAATTACTGTTCAATGAGAACAGTAATTCTCATCTATCTTTAGCAATGGCTCATTAACACATTGTTAATTAGGGGTAGATTCTGCCATAAGGAAAGTTGACAAAGCAGTAAAAAATCCTAGAAAATAAAGGATTTTTATGTGGCTTTAGGGTTACTGTCCCTTAAAAAGAGACTGGAAAGGTTTGGTTCAGATCTGTGCTTCCCCCTCATTCCAGGAAGCAGTTGGCACTGCTCCTTTTGCTGGAGTTGCTGGCTATGTTTCTGCTCCATATAAGGTTGCCCAGTGCTCATCCACCAAGAATCTAAACATCTTCCAGCAGCACTTGATGTGGCTAACATCTGTCCCATGCAGTCTGGTGTCTGATCCTGGCTCTGGGGAGGGTGCAGATGGAGCGTGATGAAGTGCCCTGTTTCAGTTTGTTTGAGTTCTTCCTAAAATGTAAGCTTAAAAGAAAGAAG
>VZSF01009673.1:0-221166 GCA_013398295.1 Chionis minor
TTCTATGATTCTATGATAGCTGGAGAAGAAAAGGTAGACTTCGTTATGGTTTAGTGCTTGCGTGTGTTAGAGTTGAAACACAGTGAAAACTGGTAAGCAGAAAATACTAAGTTTTTTCCCTCCCTCTCTATTGGACCCCCTAAATCCTTTATGCTCAGAAATGTTACTTTCTGTAATATGTTACATACTTGCCTTTGCTTTAAATAACCTGTGTCCAAAGAGAGAAATGTCATAAACTGAGATTTACCTTGTAATTCTGACAGCGTTCACTGTCTCTAGGTAATTGGGAGGAGACATGGGAAATTTCTGAATAACCTTGTGAAGAAAGCTTACCTCCATCTGAAGGCTGCCTTGCTACAGTTGTCTTTTGGAGCTAAGAGCCTGTTTCCCCACCTTGCCTTTTTACTCTATTCTTTTTTGCGTCTAAGGACTTCTTTAAGTGCTACTAATATAAATTTATTAAAGTGCTAGTCTACTGCACTAATGGTGAAAGTTAAGTTTCACTGCTCCCTGAAGGGGAAAACATATCAGTAATTGAGGCGTTCCCCTTGCTGTTCTGTGAACCTTGTGGTGGTGTATGAAAGATGTCTTGAATTATTCAGTGTTCCTTATTAGTTATGTTTCTCCTTGGTTTTTCTGTGTGGCTGATGTCATTTGTGGAGGTGAGATTTTTTTTTTTTATTATGTGGATAGAGATAGAGTTTGTGAAAAAAATCTCCTTTTTTTTTTTNATTTTCTTTTTTTTTTTTTTTTTTTTTTTAATATCTAAGAGGCTGCATTTAGTTGCTGACTTTTTCTATTTGTCCACTGTTTAGGATATTAAATATTTGGAAAACTGTAGAAAGTGGATATTTGTTTGTTAAAATTCCTGCACTGAGAGAAAAAAAACTTACAGGACATTGCAATAACGCTGATGCTTGCAGTCCTTAGGGTAATTTAGTGCTGAGATCACAGAGAATTCTTAACAGGATAAGCATTCCCATTCTGTTTTATTTAAAGTGACCTTTACGTATAGGTACACCTATTTCTGAAATTCTGCTCATTTGCATTTCACACTTGAATGCACAGCCATAAAGACAGTCTTTCATAAAAACAAAGTGCATGTGCATACAAAGCTGGAGTTTTCATTTAGAACTCTACTTACCAGGTTTCTCTTAGTTTCGTTAATCTTAAATTACTAAGAAGAAAAAAAAAAGGGAAAGAAAAAAGATATTTTATGTTAGTTACTTAATCCCTCAGATATCTACTACAGTTATTTAATCTCTCAGCTATCTACTAGCACGAGCACCCATTGCACCAGCACAGATGTGCTGTCTGCAAGTGCTGTAGGACAAGCTGTAAGAACAGCTCATTCTGGCATAAGAGCATTTCATTACATAAATGTCATGAAAAAGCCTGTCATTTCTCTGAATATGATCTAGTTAGATTTTTATTAGTCCTTCAACTTTGAATTCCCCATCCCACAGGCTAATGAATTCTCTTTTTAAGTTTAAATAGCTATGTACTGTTTATATCAGAGATTACATAAAAAATGTTATTTTCTAATACTGTCAGTCAGTGCCAGGCCCACTAAGGTGAACAACAATATGGTCTCAAGTTGATACTGAACAACAGAAAATGTACAACCACTTTTGAAATTGTCTCTTTGCTTGCTGCTGATATCATCACAGATGATACGGATGTATTTTCCTGCTTTGTCAAGGAAGGAAGACATAATCATATGCTTACAGACCTTAAAGTAAAGAACCACGAAGGAACATTCTTTTCATCTTTCAAAAATCATCCCTCGTATACTCAGACATTTTTCAATTCTGTGTAGTTTTCTGAGCAGCCAGAGGGCAAGGGCAGCTGCACTAAGCTAGCTGATCCTGTCAACACAGGCTGGGGGATGAAGGGGTTGAGAGCAACCCTGCTGAGAAGGACTTGGAGGTGTTGGTTGATAAGAAGCTCAACATGAGCTGGCCATGTGTGCTGGCAGCCCAGAAGGCCAACTGCATCCTGGGCTGCATCCAAAGCAGCGTGGCCAGCAGGGAGAGGGAGGGGATTCTGCCCCTCTGCTCTGCTCTGGTGAGACCCCGTCTGGAGTGCTGTGTCCAGCTCTGGGGCCCCCAACATAAGAAGGACATGGACGTGGTGGAGCCGTTCCAGAGGAGGCCACAAAGATGATCAGAGGGCTGGAGCACTTCTATGAGGACAGGCTGAGAGAGTCGGGATTGTTCAGCCTGGAGAAGAGAAAGCTCATTGTGGACCTCATTGTGGACTTTCAGTACTTGAAAGGGGCCTACAGGAAAGAGGAAGTCTTTATCAGATAGTGTAGTGATAGGATGAGGGGAAATGGTTTTAAATTGAAAGAGGGTGGATTTAGATGAGATATTAGGAAGGAAGTCTTTACTGTGAGGCTGGTGATGGCCTAGAGCAGATTGCCCAGAGCAGTTGTGGATGCCCCGTCCCTGGAAACATTAAACGTGAGGGTGGATGGGGTTCTGAACAACCTGGTCTAGTTGAAGATATCCCTGCTCACTGCAGGGGGTTTGGACCAGATGACCTTTAAAAGTCCCTTCCAATCCAAACAATTCTATGATCAACTGGAATACATGGCAGACAAGGCCAAATTTCACCCTTAGACTTACCTCAGTATCTCCTTGGAAGACAAGAAATCAAAGCTGAATGTTTCCCAGATGAGGAAAAAACACACTTTCACCTCTTGGCAGACAGAATTATTTCTTGCAGTATAATTGAGCATATTCATCAGTTCATACAAGATTGCTATAATTGAAAGTCTTAATTCTAGCTTTGCAAGGTCACCTTAGTCCCTAATGGAGAATTGAAGTGAAAGCCAAGAGACTAAAACACCACTCCCCATTTCTACCACTGACCTGCTTTTGCAAATTCTATCACAGTTTTATTTCTCTTTTTCATATGTGTGTGGATATTCTTACTCTACACTCTCTCGAAGGTAGGAATTGTTTGTTTTAATGTGATATCTCCAGGCTTGGTTTGGACTCCTATCCTCTCTAAAGCATCAAATGAGAATAAACGTGAGAAGATTCAGACATGTAAGGAGTTGTTTGCATTTTATATTAATGGTTAATAGGAAAACTTTTGCAAAACAGCCAAATGCATAAAATCCATCAATTTGGATAAAATTCTCAGCTGTGGTTCAAAGATAAATTTTCCTCTGGTAAATGGTGTAAAGCAACTGCTCTGTTTCAGTATTAGCATTTCATATTAGCTGACATTGGCAGACTGATTTTTTTTTTTTTTTTTTAACCTTATATAGCACATTTTTTTAACATTTTACATCTTGTGCTTACAGGCTTTCTTGCATTCCTGGTGAACTTTCTGCTCAGGTCATGGCTTCATCTAGAGCAATGTTTTAGCTTTATTGACATGGTGATAATATGAAGTTGATGTGGAGAGCTGTAGACATGCCACACTTGCTGATACTAGTGTAAATTGCGTAACTAATGCCCTACACGCAAGTTTGAGAGCGTCCCTCTAGACTTTGTGAGCTTACCAGAACAAATTCTGAATCAAACCCTTTCCATTCTTGCATGGTAAAACAACTCATGATACAAAAGACGTGCAGAAATTCAAAGCTTGAAGAAATTCTTTGATATTTTTGTATAATCAAGCAGAAAAGGAACAGAGAGCTATTGGGGCAAAAGCTAGCAGAAAACCAAACACATATGCATGTATTTTTCGACCTAAGAAAATAAAAGTTGAAACTACCCTTTATCCAGAAAGATGTAAATGAAGTTCTGAATAAAAATGCAGCTGTTCCATTGTATAAATGTCTGTACAACTCTGGCTATCGTACTAATAACATTTTAGTCTGCAATCTTCATAAAAATGGAAAGGATAAACTATTATTAACGCTTATTCCATGTGAGATGGCTGCATGGACCTTGTTCGGTAATTCACAACCTCTCTCATACGTGCTGCTTTTTATTTACCGGGGAACTATCATGACTGCTTTTCCCTTTGGCAGTAGGGTTACAGCTTCTGCCTGACACTGGCATTTTAGATATTTACCCTAGAGAAAAGATGTGTCCCAAAATGTTCCAGTATCACAATTTCAACTAAATTCTGCCAGGCAGTTTTACAAGAGCCAGGTGCTACTGGAAAAAAAAAAAAAAATTACAAAAAACTTCCAAACCTGTATATTACAGGCTATTTTTATGAAAGTAGTTTTCAAATATTTCTGTCTCTCAAGGTCCTGAGGCTGCAGAGAGCATACAACAACATAGTATTTCCATTCTATAATGGAAATACAGGAAAATAAATTTGAAAAGAAATTATTACTTCCTTCCCTAAACTCTCCCATTTATTCTTTTTCTGAGAGACCGTTTCCAGATGAAATTTTTGAATGAAATATCATTATGTAATCTACTAACACAGGTTTGTAGGCATTTTAGAGCAAGCATGTTTGATTAGGGATATTATTTTTTTACTCATTCTGCTTGTCTAAGAATAACTTGAAATCAGAAGGTGGTTTATGATTAAAATCTGCAGTCTTTTGTGAAACGCCTTGGGTTGAAGATACCCATTGTGATAATTAGCATCATCTCAGTTTTTTAAAGCAATCGTGTTATCTGCAGACCTCCTGCACCTCCCATTTTACTCTTGCAGCTGTGGGAAACAGAGGAACGCTGGCATTCCTCTCCAGTTCTTACTTTTCCAATCTGAATTTACACATGTGAACACACTCAAAAACATATGTATATGATTATTTCTACTCTACTGGTTTGAGGTAAAAGAGGACCAATTTTGTTCAGTAACTCCACTTTCTAACTAGGCCTTTTCTAACTGCTGCAATTAACAGCATGTCCTGTAGGACCTGTTGGCTCCCAGAGCAATAAGACCCGTGTTTATAGCTGATGCCAAGGAATGGATGCAGAGAGGCTCTTGCTTATCCTTCTTGGTATAACAACCAAGGACAGACAACTTTGTTGTTTTCCCGGTTGGAGGGTGGGAAGCGGAAAAGCATAGAGGGGTCGCACCTGTGGGGAGGAGCAGGTAGGACAGGTGACCCCAAACTGGCCAACAGGGTGTTCCATCCCAACTGCCTCATGCTCAGTATAAAAGCTGAGGGATCAAGGAGCCGGCCTCTTTCTTCAATGGCCGGCATCTGAGGAAGACTCCATGTCTTCTTTTGCCTTTGATCCCGATCCCTGTGTTCCTGAATCCAGATCCGGAATCCAGTTCCCATCCATCACTGAGTCCAGTCTGGGACTTCCCTGGTGCCTGCTGGTGAAGTCATTGTCATCCTGGGAGCTTGATATGGTTTTGTATATATTTCATTATTTTCTTTTTATTATTAATATTTCATTGAAGTAGTAAACTCATAAGTCTCTCTCTCCTGCCTCTGTTTGAACGGAGGTAAGAGAGAGCATCTGCTGTTCCAGCCCAAACCATGACACTGCACGTAGGTAGTTCAATACAGAAAATTAGCAAAAGGCTTGCAATTTTAATAATGTTCCCATTTATCCACAATCTTTTGCAAACAGATGAAGAAAGTAAGTCAGAAGGTTTAGGATTTGAATACTTAAGAGCTGGCATTTCAGTTCAAATTACAAGTTCTGTGTAAGGTTGCTTTGTTAGGAGACTGATGTACTTAGTAAATCAAGGAACTTCTGAAGCATGATTTGACACGAAGAGCAATGTGTTAATATTCTGATTTCACAAAGCACAAAAATGTCAGTTATCAAAATGGTGTTGATTATATTTCACAGCTGCTTATGCCGATTCTAATGAAAAGAGTTGTGGGAAATTATTCCAAAAGATAAAACTGACTGCTTTAGTACCTTTTTAAACATTTTAAACCATTACAAACAAAAGGCTTGTCAAGAATAAAAACACTTAGATTGTGAATAATTTATGAATTGAATATAGATGGATTATTTAAGTTATATTGTAATAGAGATGCTTAATTATGACAGTGATGAGCACTATAATAATTTCTAAAAACTAATATAATGCACTTGAAATAATAATGTAATTAAAATCTTGTGGGGATGAGGCCATCACTTATGTTCTAGAGATAAAATGTGCGCATTTGAAACCCTACATTCTCTACTGAGGTCTTCATTTAGATTGCAGTGAAGTATTCAGGAGGTCACGAAACCCCCATTTGGCTACTGATAATAAGAGAATAATTTCTGTCTGCTTTCCGGAGTAGCCTTCACAGTGCCATATCTACTAAGCATTTTCATTTCATTACCATGGTGATACGTAAACTCTGATGTGAAATAAAAACTGGTAAGCCAGCAAGCAGTTTACACTGCATATACTTTTGGGAAGGAGGGTTAAAAAAAAAAAAAGAAAAAAAAATGTTTTCTGTCACTGAAGTATGAAAAATGTAGCTATTATGAAAATCACACTCTTAATTTTAGGTTGCTCAGATAGTGTTCTGTGAAATAACGAAAGACCACATATTTTATGTGGTTCTTTATAAACTTTGAATACTTATTATCAGGTTGTTTAGAAAGCATCTATGGGATAAACTCTGGTTTATAGCATCCATAGAACAATTTGTAACTTATTAGAGCCAATTCTTCAATGAAATTATTAACAAAGAATTGTTCATCTTGTGCTCTTTAAATGTTGGACAAACCTGCTAATGTGTAGCAGCATATTTGCTTCTGCCAGGTGTAACTGTATGCATATAATGTGTCCCAAAATTAAAAAGTCATTTAATCAGCAGATTAGTTGATCTGTTGGTGCTTTTTTTTTTCCCTTCCATTAACCAGAAATCTCTGCTGACAGAGAATAATGGAAACTCTGTAATTATGAATTGAAACTGATAACAGCTCCAGTCACATATTCAGGTAATGATCTTGCCTAGAGGTTATCAATAATTTATGTGTTAAGGGAAAAGTAGTTAGTAGATATGAATATATTTTAGTAATAATTAAGATATTATCATATCTTCTCTTAAAGGTATAGATAAAGTTGAAAAAGTATGTTCATACTGGCAGGGTCAGGATGAAAACATCACATTCAAATTGTAGCAACATTAAATGAAGATATGTTTCAAGGCAGGGGGAAAGGAAAGGCAAAAATCTATTTTTCCTTTTGGCTGTGATCACTGGCAAGACGAAATGGTGGGCAACATTGTGATGAAAGTCTACATTTGGGATATGCAGAAGCTCTGAAACAACTCTGAAAAATAAGATCAGTGTTCTAAAAATGTTATTGACTTCAAATATGTTCTCTTTAATCCTCTGGAAGCAGAAGAGTCTGAAAAGTGAAGACAGAAATTTCTCTCTGTGCTCTGAGGGAGGGAGAGCAGAGGGACAAATTCAAAGAGCAGTCATGTCCCCCATGTTACGTGAGGCTCTTCTGCCTTTTTCTTGTGTGTGTGTCTGTTTTTTCTTGGCAAAGTAGGGAAAGACGATGTCGGTTACACCCAGCATTAATTATTTATATTTTAATTAATTATAAGAATTGCTATGCTGTGTCAGCCCGAGGGCTCCATCTTGTTCAGTGTCCCACCAAGCAGGTGGGAGTTGTACTGGAATTGAGAACACAGATGTGATAGTATCGTCCCAGTCTCCAACTTTTCAACTACGATAATTACTCTGGTTAAAAAAGATTACTTTGTTCATTGTTTATTTAATTTTATTTTGGTTGTGCCTCTTTTTATTTTCAGTGGTTTACATGGTGCCATCTCTATATTAAGATTTCCCTGGTGCAGAGAAGATCCCTTTTTGTTCAGCTCTCCAATGGAGTTTTTCACTTTATGCCTCTCCCTATTTTTCCTGTCTCTGCTTCCTTTTTATTGATTACTTTTCTTCTAAATTAGGCAGACATTAGCATACTTACCCTAGCTGGATTTTATTTACATTTCTTTGATCTTCAGGCTTTCTTGAAAAACTGGTAGGAACTGGTTTCCAGTTTGTGTTGGAAGGTAAATTTATTACTTCGCTCATTAGACTCAAGAGGAGTTTCTCTTTTATCTGTCGTTTCCCCCCCTCTCTCTTGTCTTTTCTTTGCTTATTTTCATTTCATTAGGCATTCAGAATTTCTGGTGACATTAACCTGCATAAAAGTGATTTCTGTTCCTAATATTTTAGTGTATTCTGCTGTAACAGGGACTTGGAAGCTCGCTAAAGAATATGTCAGTTCTTTTTGCTCATTGCAAAAGCTTCTGGGCAAATGAATGAGTTTAGCACAATTGTGTGGATGTAATACACAAGCAGACATAAACCGCTTAAGGGGTCTCAGAACATAATTGGCATGATCTGGGTGTCTTGGCATCAGTCTCTCATGCATTTTAGGTACCTTAGAGAGTCTGAGACATCTGCATGAAGTGGCAGATATGACACAGGACCTTTAGAAATCTGACCTTTTCTGGAGTGGCAGCTCTAGGCTTGGCAGGATACCCTGGGACACCTGAAACATTACTAGTCTCATATACAGAGTCAGCTGAATACCACCCCAGATCTTTTATTTTATGTTCTTAACATGCTGTAACACTTCGGTGCACAGTCTTACTTATCTGCAGTGTTTGCAGCATTCTGCACCAAAAGCTAGATTTTGGGAAATACTCTCTTGTGTTTTGCCACTATCTCCCATTGCACCTGAGAGCTGGGGTTGTGTTGAAAGGTCCTTTGCTTTATGTGTGGTTTTTGCAGCCCCTGTGGCATATATACCTTGTCTCAAACATTGCCAGGGAGGAGACATAACACTGCAAGCTTTCTAAAATAAATCATTAATAGCAATTCAACTGTTTTCTACTTCTTATTGTATATACAGAGTTAGCCGTATTGAACAGCAGTGTTTTTCTGGCTTTCCAGCTAATTAGCAAATTAAATAGTGACACTTATTTTGGAAAATGAGTGAGATTTTAGCACCTGCATTGCTTTTATAAGCTGTCCTAAGTCTGTGTTTTAAATCTCTTGTTGGAGTGGGGAGAAAAGCTTTTGGGTGTTTCTTTTTAAGAAAATATGTATTTGATATCTTTTTTTAAGAAGAAATTTCATAATCTTTGGGGTGTGGGGGTGTATTTTCTTATTTGTATTACATGTTTAGGTGTCAGTGAATTTATATGCAAAATTTGAAAGATTCATTCCACATACCTAATAGCGTACATTTGGTTTTTTTCATTTCCGTATTAAGGGAGGTTCCTCAAACCTTACCTGAGCTGTTCTGTATTAAAACTAGAGACTAAAAATCCTTAATTTCCTATATTCCCTGAAGAAAATGAGTCACTAGTAAATAGAAATTAAAGGCAATAAGATAGGAATAACAAAAAAGGACACTTAAACCATCCCCCTGGTTCAAGACAAAATCAGCTATTTCTGACAGACATCTTTCTAATACACTCTGAAAAGTCAACATTTTGCTACAGTCATTTCAAGCAATCTGCTCCAGCACACCTTGTATTTATGAAAGTTTTCTTTCCAAATGTTTATTGAAATTTTAGCACTTTGCCTTCTTGTATTGATACATATATAGTTCCTTCTTATTGCAGCAATCTTTTTCTTTAAACATTAGTATGCCTCTTTATGACTCCTCCCCTCACTAGACTAAATAAATCAATTTTTTCCCCATATATTATATTTTCAACACCTCTGGTCCTGTTCTTATGTTGTCCCCAACCACTGGCCCTACAAAAGTATCACAATGTATGTTGTGTAAATGCCTAAAGAAATTTTATGAGAAGACTTTATTTTCATTGCATTTGCTGATATTGTAGGGAAAGGAAAAAATAAATTGGAGGCAATCCCTTTAAGTCTGATTCTGACTGAAATGATCCTCTGATGATGTCATCCATGGCCTTCTTTTGTGCTTTAGAGTGAAAATATGATTTCTTATCCTAAAGCTGGAGAAACCATAGAATTTTCTCAATGACACACTATTTTACAACCAGCATGTGAATTTACTGCTGAATCTCAGCAGAAAATTATTTTAGAGATTTTAACAAAAAGAATCAATTATACAAGGGTTGAAAGTAATGAAAACAATAAAACATTTTAATCAAGCCCAGTGCTGTGCAAGTCATGACAAAAATTAGCTGAGCAACAAAATTAGTTTTCCCTTGGACTGTTTTACTTCCCTTGTGATAATAATGATAAAGTCAGTGTGTGCTACTTGACAGTTCTGATTTCTTTTTATGTGTCTAGTTGTGACAGAGGACTTCCAGCTGAAAATGATGCTTGGCTTTGAGGGATAAGTAGAATCTTTCTGGCTTGCTTGCAGTTTCATTTCTAATAGTTTGGTGGGAGGACGTTACTGGTGTTGCTCTAGAGCTAATGTTACTCAGACTTCACAGTCTCATATGTGGCGTGTGTCCTCCTCACCCCTCCACCCTACCCCTCAAAAAAACCCAACGCAACTCAAACCAAACCCATCTTGGATTACAAAATCCAGGAACACCTCTCTTTTGCTGCTTCATTCACGTACCTCAAATATTTCCTAGTGGTACTGATGACTTTGTTTCCTTTGTGGTCCTCTAATTCTAATAATGCAAAATAAGTAGAAGGAATGGCAGTTTCATTTCCAATAGACTTCTATCTCCTCATTTGATTCTTAAATGATTGAGTGCATGCTCTCATTGTAGTTTTACTCCCAGTTTTCTTACTTCTGACGGGATTATCTGGTGTTTAAAAATGTACCAACGCTGCAGCCTCTCCTTCACTGGAAGAAAGAACTTGTTCTCTTTCTTTCAAGTTTCCTAGTGTTCCCACGAAAATTGCTAGGAACTTTGAAAGTTATCCAGATTTGCTCAGAAATGTCCCAGTAATTATTGAATTCATTGCTTGATAATACCAGCAGATAAAAGTTTGGACACTGAGTGTTTTAAGTTATGCCTCTAACAAAAGAAAGGTGGGGGCAGCAAAAAAGCTTTTCTACACATTGATTTTCTATTTAGTGTTAATACTCATAGAAAACTTGTTTCTCAAATGTTACCTGAAAGAAATAGAGCTGTGGGATAGTAGCAAGAACATCTGATTAATGACAAATATGTCAGCTTGCCTTCTAGAAAATTAAGTCAGAGGCTGCAAAATTTAAAGACAATTTGATTTCCAGTGTGTTTGAGAAGACTACAGAGGGGGACGGAAAGGTCAGGCAGCTTTTTCACAATTGCAACTTTGCTAGCTATGGCTTCTGCTTTAGGCATTATTTTCCTATTATTGTTTTGGCGTGGAGAGATACCCGTGTCCTTGCATGAGCTCAGGCTTGCATGATTGATTTAAAAAAAAAATAAATAAAGTACAGGAAAAAAGCAAAGAACCAGTTCAGCTCATCCAACAGAATTCGTAGCCCTCTGGCATTTGATTATGTGGCTTTGCAAACCGTATTCAGGAAGCTTTTTATTTTTTTCTGTTTTTTCACAGGCTTTTCATAAGGCTACTACCTCTTTATTGGCTACATTGAATATGTGTCAATGGAGTTGTTTTTCATGCTGCATGAGTGCACTGATGCTGTGATCTGCTTTTGGCAACTATACATATGCAATATGCATTTAGTACAATAGAAGAGGAAAAGCACAGGACACACCAGTGAGACAGAACAGATACCGCATAGCCTGCTTCATATAAGAGTTGTTAATAATGGATTAGGATCCTCTCTAAGGCTCTGAGATAGGTCAGATAAAAATGACAACCAATTTTGTGGCATATGCATGACATGAACTCAGTTTGAGGTTGCGCAATTAATAGCATCGAATACCATAAATTACAACAAAATTTATGGTTTTACAATTTAAAGTAGAGAATAATACTGTAGACAGAAAATGAAAACTATTTCATAAGGCTTTGAAAATAGATGTGTAATGGAAACTTTTTTCTAACATAATTATTTTTAAAAAGTGAGAAAACTATTATCAGAAGACTGGGGATAAAAATGAACTATCTAGTGGTAAATAACTCGACCTTGATAAATCACAGAGGAAGTGTACCTAGTGTAAAAGCAGCATCTCATGAGGTTTTGCACCCACATTACCAAAAAAGGTGTTCTTTGGATGGGCAGAAAGGAAAAACCCAAGAGTCAAGCCAGCTGAAGTGGCCATCTCTTCTCACTATTTTTAAATGGAGACAAAGTTTGGAAGAGCGCCTACTGAAGAAGCACAAAACTAGATTGAATTGTTTTCAGGTAATGCGTCAGTTACAGAATATCTTGGCTGTTTTAAGTAATATGATTAAACATAATCGGCAACTGCATGTGGTTGTGTCTAAGAGATTAACATTAGATATACATGTCATATACCCTTCTTAATTTGCACTGATGATTTGTAAACTTGTTATCAATACATTTTCACAATTTTTATTAGTGCACAGCCAAGTATATGATGTTTTAAAAAGCTAAGTAAGTTCTTACTGATGCTTTCTGAAGTGTCAGCAAATAGAATTTAGTAGGTTTTGCTGAAAATCATGGAGTCGTCTTTGCAACATCTCAGATGGGAGTTCTGAAGTAAGGGGAAATTCATTTAGAGTATAAATATGGCTATATTAATTTTGCAGTGTATATAACAAGTGTTATGTAGTATTATATTTCAGAGATTACTAATGAAGTATTATTCACTCTGCATTATGTTCTTTCTTGTCCATATTTGATTAAAAGCAAATTGAAAATAAAACCGTTTATTGTAAGCAAAGAAATTATGAAAGAAGACTGTTGACAGTCACTGTTGATAGTTTGCAGGAGTGTGCAAGTTCTCACCATTTTTCAACTTCACAGTCTGAAGTTCCACATTAAACTGCAAGAAGTAAATATACATTTGGAAAAGGTAAAATACAATAAAAATGGTATCACAATATGACTCAGTAAGAGCTTGGCTAAGTTCAAAGTCGTCTGCTGACTTCAGTGTAAGCAGAATTTCAGTAATAATCTCTAAATACAACACTGGTATATTTATTACTAGCAGTGTTAGAGACTAATATAATAGACTGTATATAATGCTATCTATATCTGTTTCCAGGATATCTGTGTAGTGAACTGAGTTTCTCCTATGATTTAACGAATTTATTCTCAGCAATGCTGTTACTCGTAGGTGGACAGTTATAATTCATGAAGATAATGATATCTTGTTCTAAGTTAACCTTCAAGCAGAAATCCTTTTAAACTTCAGAAGAAAAAACTTACTTGTGCAAAAGCGTATAAAGCATTTTTAATGAGGAATGGATTATATTATAGTTCTGGTCGCAGTGCTTGAGTGATAATAGTGAGTGGGTCATAACAATCATTCACAATTCCATTCTTTTCAGAAGCTTCCCTTTTCAAAACTAAATGCAGTGCAGGGTCTAATAAAGGATTATTTTAAAGAGTTCTTATACTGTTCATATTGAGAATAATCATGTAAAGAATGAACTGCTTTATACTCTTTTGACGTTGTTAAGCAGCAAAATCAAAAAAACCCTCTGGAAAATTCTTTTTTTCCCACCTTTTCTTGCACACCCCTTTCTCTATCAAAAAAACCCCAAACCCAAAACAAATCAGCAAATTTTATATAGTATATATTTTTTAATTGTCTTTGTCACCCTCTCATGAAATAGATGGATTGAAATGTTCCATAACATATATTACTTTGATTAAAACAAATATGTAAGTTTTTTATCTTTGCATTATTAGTGTGTGCTAGTGGGGGCAAAAATTGTTGAAGGAGCCAACTTTATGTAAATGTAAAATGGAGAGATCTAAAATATCATCATACGTATCACAGAAAAACCTACATATACTGGAATACAGATAGATTTGCCATTCAATATGAACAAGAGAAACTTTATGATGCTATGTGAATTTTCATACAATGATAAGTATGAAATGATTTGCAAAATCTTGTAGCAGCTTGGTATTGACTTTTAGCGCAGGTGACTGAGTCTTAGGAGGAGGGAAAAAGCAAAATGGGTTGGGTTCATATGTTGCCTAATGTTTTGGAGATGAATAGTCAAGAGTTATATTTATTACGTGATGAAAAATTGCAAGTTTAGGTAGCAAAGAGAATCCAGATGATTAATTGTAAAGGGATTTTAAAAGACCGAGATAAAATGGCTAGCGAAATTTAGTATGGATGATTGTAAAGCAGAGCATGAGGTGGTGGAGACTGGGTGAACGCTTGTCATAAGGTGGGCTCTGGGTACCCAACACAGAGATCTTAAGAGTTGTGATAGCTCCCAGTAGTGCTAAAAAACCCAAACCAAACCAAAACCCCACAAACCCAAACACTATGCCCTTTCTCTTATACTAAAAAATATTAGGAAATAGATAGAGCATAGAAAACAGCCAGCATGACCAGAAATGAAGAGAACAGAAATGGACTGACAGGCCAGATTTACCCTTTCAACTGTTTGAGGGTGGTAGGTGATTGGATTTATTGCCTTGGGTACCTTGGTTTAATAGTGTTGCATCAAACTGTCTTCTCACAGTGAAGTTTGGTCAGCTTTACTAAGGTTGCTAAGGCTACCTTCTGCTGCTTGCCATGCCTTGCAGACTTGGATTATTAGCACCAGCAACTCATGAAATAGCTCGAGTGGTTTCTGTAATCCCTCACTAACCTTACCGGGTGTTTCACCTGCAATGCCGTGTGCTTTAATGGACACAAGTTCAGCCTAGAAACAGCCTTTTAGGTGCCCTTTTCCTATGATATTTTTTTCCCCCCTCTGATCAAGAAAAAAATCATATCTTATTGTCAGATAAACAGTCAAGTGAAACTGCTTTTGATTGTGCTTCCTAATGAGTTTGGGGCCCTTCTCACCTTATCTCCATAGGTCTTTATTGCCGTGCATGTTCAAAATCTGATTTTTAAAGTAGCTTGGAGCCTGAGAACTCAGAGAAGTCGTTCATTGACTAAATAAGGTCTCTCCTGAACCCTTTTACTGGTGAAGCCATGGTTTTCTTTCACTAATGCTATAACGATAGCAGCAATTTTGATTTAAAGATCACATATGCTGTGTACATGACATATTTTATGTTCACTTTTCCAGTCTTTAGCTCCCCTGAGGCATTGGTATTCACTGTGGAGAGTGCCATGCATTTAGCCTCAACTTAAGCTGAGTGCCTGCCGTAACAATATGTAATTTTAACAGGGGGAAAAAAAATTTCAGCGTTTTCCTTTTTAAGTAACTTGCAATTGGTTGCATGCAACATGCTGTGCCACCAGTTGTGTGCAAAAAATCTGTGTTGTTTGGGGCTACTTCATGTGAGTTATGTGTAAAAGCAGCCTGATGTAGTAGGTCTTTCCTTCTAGCTATTGCAGTTTGTTTAACACTAGTGTCCCTTATTACAGAATTGAATGGAATAAAAAATGTATTCAATTTCTTAATGTAATTTTACTCTAATTAGATGGGGAGAGGAAACTACTATCTATAATTGGTTTATGGCATAAAACTTTCATGGCAACAGCAAACCCTTGTGGGAAGAAATAGTCTTCCTTCCCCTTCTCCCTGAGTTTTCCCCTGCTGTCACCTTCTTCATTTTGCCTTCTGGTTTTGTTTTTTGAAGTGCCAAAGTCAGAAGTTTCAAAAACAAAAAACCAGAGACAATAAAAGCATGTTTCTTTTGTTTCACACATACACAGCAGTTGTCTTCTGGAGGCAGAAACTGCAACTCCCTTAATAACTGGTTTTAATTTACTATATTGGGGTGATTTGTTATATAGATATTTTTGGGATACTTCTACACTAAATGTACATAGGTCAATATTTAAAAAGACCTGGATTAGGTCTTTTTATTAAGAATTAAGAATGATATAAAACATTTCATAATGATAAATAGAGTGTAACAAAAGATTTTCTAAATATTTATGTCCCTGTACCAGTTCATCACATACAAATTGCTGGTGAAATTTAAGAATTGATTCTATAAAACAATATAGTGAAGGTAAGAACTTGTGTCCTGTCCTTTTAAGAATGCAAGAGTTCCTCTGAACAGATCAGAAGGGGTAGGGCTGGAGAACAGCATTTCATCTCATTAATATCTTCTCTGGTATTTGACTGCAGTCTGACTTGACAAACTCAGCTTTTTAGATTACTGGGTTTAATAAAATCCCAAACAGAGAAATACTCCCAGACTGGAAAGAAAACACAATATAATTTTACACAAGCTTAGGAACATCAATAAACAGTAGATGGGACTGCTGTGGATTGAATTGGAAACCATCTTTTAGAATCCTGTCACTGTGGTAGATAAGCACCACATAAAATGTAGCTTTAATATTTGAAACCTAGAAGCATTGTAGCTCAAAGAGTTTTTATTAAGGGAGCTGGAGTGTTGCTTTGCTAGCTCACTTGAAAGGGGTTTATGGATACATTGCATAATTATATTCTTTGTGTTAAAAGTAGAATTAGCCTGCAAAACACTCAGAAGAGACATTTGGAGTTTTATAGCCAATGTTTATTTGTCTAAAAGAGTGTCTTTCTGGACATCCTGGTGTAGTGTGAATAATGGCAGAAGCAAAGCTGGTCTTTGCTTTCAGGTTTCTCATATCTGTCTTCTTCAGGACACAGTTTTCTGTGTGTGAAACTGGGACAAGTGTGATACCAAACCACTCTATGATGCCAGAAAGTATAACTAGAAAAGCTGAAGAAGTTCATACTAAGGATGGCAAAAAAGATCAGAGATGTACTAAAGTAGAAAGTGGTCACTGCCCTGTTTTTTCTCCCCACTCCTCAAGGTTCAGTGATGTCCATTTCATTCCAATACAGGATAAAACTCCAGCTTAAAACCTGAAAAAAATATGAAATACAGTTATTTTTATTTCATTATAAATTTGTATTTCATCCTATTCAATGCAGAGTAGGATTTGGGAATGAGGTCATGGGAATGAATATGGCTTTCTTTCCTCATGTAGGGCTTCCATGGAGCCATTTGTATCACTTGTCGTATTTCAGCTAATTTCCATGGAGAAGACAATGTGTTCATAAAACAGGGTGGACATCAACAGTGCTGTAGTAATGATGCAGGTGTGTGGGATTCTTAAATCTGCCTGAGTGGTGAATGTCTTCAGTAAAAGAATTTGAGGGATTGGAAGCAAGTTGTATGCTGTACTCCCCGGGATTTGCGTGTTGTACTAGTGCTTGGATTATGCAGATAGTTTTACAAATCTCTTTTGTTTACTGTAGTCGGATTATACTAACCAAAATACATCTGTGAACATACTGCAGTGGCCTTTTAGGTAAAAGCAGTAATATTTGAATACCATGGTGTATGCATACTTTCTGGAGATGTGAATGATGTCCTTGGATGCAAACATGGTAACTCTGTTTTGTTTTGGTTTTTTTTCCCCTGCAACTTCAATACTTGCTGCAATTAAAATCTTAGATGTTGCACTCAGAGGAAAGTGTTTGTTATTGAAAAGATAATGGGGCTAATAAAGCTGCAGTAGTTCATCCTTCTAAGTCCTAACACAATCTTTTGTTTATGCAGTGAGAAACAGGAAACAAAAAATGTGCCATCTTGTGGTTTCTGTAGCCACTGCAGTTAATTTAATAGAGAACAGTCAAGCTTCGATAGCTTCGATAGAGACAATCAAATATGTTATTTTTCTAGTGCAAACAACGTAGCAACAATCAGGCTTTACCTGGAATAGAGAGAAAGACCAGAAAAACCAGAGATAAAAACAAAAACCCAAACCCAATTATTTTGCAGCCCTAAGTCATACTGCTAAGAAAACCTTGTCCTCCTTTTGATTCATTTTGTGGCATATATTGACAGTTTACCTATGCAAAACTTTGAAAAAGAGTTTTTCGTGAAGAATTAAAATGTCTTTAAACAGAAACATCGAGTTACAGCCAAGGAGGCTGTGCTGCAGTGTCAGGGAGGATACCTCTGTGCCAGAGCAGCAGAAAACGTAGCAAATAATGGGGGATTTTTCTGGGCAGGAGTCAAGTGGCAGATCAAGCCACGTATTAAAAAATGTGCCAGACCACTTTTATACAAGCTCTCTGCAGAGTGACCTGCTGTTTCCAGGAGAAGGAATGAGAGGGGAGGGCTCCCTTTGCTGTGATACCATCTGCAGTGGGAGTGAGTATTGTAGAGAGCACAGAAGAAACAGTTTAAAAAAAACAAGGGAGGATGCTAGATCTATGGAAGGAAGCAAAGCGTGTGCCTCTCCAGGGTTTTTGTTCCATTTGCCTGCCCCAGAGTTGCCAGTGACAGAGACCATGACCAGAAATCCAGCAGTGGGGTCCAAGACCAGGCCACAGTGATGAGACTGCAGTTCTGGGACACCATCACCTCTTCTAATTTGAAGCATTTCCCTTACTTTTAGAAGAAATGGTGTATCTGAAATTGGTATTTTTCTCCTTTTTTAGATGAATAAAACTTGTATGCATCAGGTATCTGCGGGTTAATAATGCCGAAGTCACAGACCACGCTGATAACTGGAAGGACTTAGTACTAATTTTTCATGTCTTTTATACAGCACCTGTAAATTTCCTGTCTACATAATCTTACTTTAGGTTTCACCTGTACAGATTAGCTTGATTCACAGCCAAGCAATGTAAACCAGCTTTGACCAGATGATCCAACACTTGCACCCATTCTTCAGTGTAAAAATTAACAGATAACATAGGGAGAAGTAAAATAACTGCATTATGAACACTGAGACTTCAGAATTCCAGCATAAGTTATAGATCTATTAACCCTTCAATGTCTGCAACTGGCAATAATATATTTTCACGTCAAGGTTTATTTGCATCTTACTTTCTTCATCTACAGGAGATATAAATGACAATTTTTCTTTGTATTAAAGTATCAAAAAAGCAAACGCTGCTTGTCCAGATTTAACTGTATGATAAAACCTTGTAAAAAAGGGATAGATTTTGATCTCTTTAAATTTTATCCAGATGAATTCGTTAACATTCCTGTTTACTAAAGCTCCAGCTTCTCTTGTTTGAGTGTTAGCGAAAGTTTGAAATTGATAGTTTAACCACCCTTCTTGAGGAAACCCTATTGGAATATAGACTTTCACTATCTTGCTAACTATTTACCTATTTCTGAATTTCTTTTCATGAAGAGGTTGTCTGACATGTTTATGGTGGAACAATGGTGGCAGGATATGGAGAATTTATACTTCCTTGACGTGCTGCATCAAGTTTAGAGTCTCATTGCTTGAAAAATACACAAAATGTTGAATAAGAACTGAAGATTTAAATATATTCATACTTCTGAGAACGATCCTGTTATATCAGATGAGAAGTATGAAGGAGCAGGATAAAGAAATGCTTTCCCTCTATCTGCACAAATACTTTTCAGAATCCAGAACGCTGTCTCGTATTTGAAGGGAAGGTGTGTTACACATTTCCAGTCATTCAAACTATTGTGCAAGCACTGGTCAAGTCAGAGCACAGTTGGATCTGTCTTGGTTTCAGCCAGAATTTAGCACTGAGATTACTTGACTCTGTCTGATGATTTGACACCTTTGTGTGACTCATTCCTTCAGCTAGATTATTTTTGCACATGTTTCTAATCAGATACCACTTCATTATTGCTGAACAAGAAGGTTGTGAGCTTTTAGATATTCATCTTGGAACACCAGCAGCATGATTTGGCCTTTATGAGCAAATGCAATTTCTCTTTAATCTCTCAAAACACAGAGATTATTTGCAACACATGCTTCAGTGTGATAGTTAATACTTCGAAAAACGTTCTGTCCCAGTGGTTGTAATTTCACGTTTGAAATTTTAAAAGGCAGTCACACAACTACTGAGCAACAGAAAGGCAAACTTTCTTATTAAAAAAGCCTCAAAAGTACAAACCACAAAAAATTGTATGGAATGAATTTCTGAACAATTAGAAAGTATTTGAGATCTAGTTCAAGAATTTGTAGTCCAGATCAGCCTCATGAAAGGAAAAGAAGATAGAAGGATAAATATCTCTGTGAGTACAAAAGATTGTGAATAAAAAGAGAAAGAAAAAAAAAAGAAAAGCAGCATGCTGGGGGGAGACTGTTTCAATAGAAATATACTATATGTGCATGTATATTACAGAAAACATCTCTGATAGCTTAAATATTATTCTCTACATAAATAAAGGTTTCAATCTCATATATTGATAATTAAGACTCATAACATCTACACCCTGTTTAGGTTTTAGAGCCCTCCTTGAGAGGACTCCAGTCCAAGCTCCTGCTCAAATTTGGGTCAATATTGATTTCAGAGACTGTTGTTGAGGGTTTTGTCCAACCTGGTCTTGGAAACCTCCTAGGAGGAAGACTGCACAGCTGCTCTGGATAACCCATTCCAATGCTTAAATTCCTGCAGTGGTTGTCAGGATGTCAGCTGTGTGTTTTTCCTTCTGATTTCTTTCTTTACAAATTTGAGTCTCTAGTTTGGTGAAGTTGGCCCTAGTTGAGCCCAGAAAAGGAGAAAACTGTTGTGAGACTGATGTTGAAAAAACACTTCCAAAAAGACATCATTGCTCTGCCATTTAACATATCCCATTTAGTTTATTGTGTTTATCTAGAAATTTTTAGACCACTTATTGTCATTATTATCTTTTCTAATTCATTTGGCATTATTTTAATAACGGAGAACTGATTTCATCCTTCCTTGCCCCAAACCACACTGCTTTGCTTAACGTATATTAGGGTACTCTGTGCCAGGATTTTTCCTTTTCCCTGAAGATACTGTGTAACTGCAAGTTATATTTAGCTCTTTTGCACACTTTCCTTTTTTTGAACCACATGCCCGGTCTCAACAGTGAACTTCCAAAAATGTCCATTCTTGGTTTAATTCTTGCAATGTATAGAGGAATAGGAAGTGAATATCCTGAAGTATAGAAAATGTTGAAGCCAAGTGAGGAAATGTAGGGAACAAATCAATAATTACCTAGTTTATTTTAGAGGAAATTTTGAGGAATATGGTATGGATTCCTAGACTTCTTAAATGGTTTTGAAAATATTTCTCTCACTCTAGCAAGTGTAGCTGTTTTGCAGGCGTATTCCTAGGCCAAGTGTACAATATTGAAAAATGCAAGTTGTCTTTTGTCTAATTTTTAATCGTTTTTTTTAAATTCTTGTAGTGCTTTGTAGTCTGTACAGTGACCTTCTCAAGTGTGCAGTCACTCAAAAATGTATTTTAATAATGTATCTGTTTTGGTCTTGGTTGAGTGTCTGTGTAATCAGTGAACATTTACTAAGGGGACACAAGCTGGCATATGCAGGTAGTTACATGCAAAATTATACAGATAAAATTGTTGTATTTTCCATGGTATTTTGAAACCTGGAAAGTTTCTGTCACAAGGGCATCCTGTGTATTCACTGAAACCCTTTCAGGAGGCTGATAGACTAGTATGAACCTTAAATATTTACATATTTTGTTGGCACTTAGGAGCAACGGTCTAAAGGATTCCTTAGAAGAGGAGGGGAAAAGGATGGTTCACACATTAAAGTCAACTTTAAAATAAATTTATAGCAAAGATAATGTTATTTACTAAGAACACCTTGGAAAGTGTCAGGTTTTGTATTTTTAATCATTTGAAACTGCTCTTAATGAATGATTATGTTTGATTAGTACTTTTGCAAAATTCATTCAGATTTGTTGTATCTGTTATTTTGAAAACTACTTCAAGGCTGCCTTTTTTAATGCATTTTGTGAGAAAAGAAATTAATAAGGAGTATTAAAATTGGTATATTAGCATTAAAAATAATTGAAGTTACATTTAAATAACGTTAATTTAAATGTAAATGCACTTTGTGTAACTAGAACTGTTCTTAATAATCTGCCATAATTCATTGTCTGGGATCAAAAGATTTCTAAAATGGCTTTCACACCAGGTGTTAACTATTAGTAAGGAAAAAAACCTTAATTTGAGAAGTCTGGACTTCAAAGTATTCTTAACTTTCTTTTGTGTGAAAAGCTTGCTCAATATCACGGAGAAACTAAATTTGTGTGCTGCAACTGCAGTAGATGAGATTTTCCATTTGGATTTTATAGCCCTTGAGTCTGGGTTGACAAGTAACCCTCAGAACTTTAAAAAAACCCATAGAACTGGTAACAACTGTAGAAATGATAACGGCTACTACTATTAGAATTGCTCGACTCTACCTGTACAAAATTCCACATCACTTGTTGGGGGGGACAGGATGCCATTGAGCTAGGAAATCTGTGAGATCCTAGTGGTGGGGATGCTTGCAAATGCTGGCGTAAGGAATCCTGATGAAAACCGGGCTGCTGGAGACACCGGGGGATTCAAGTACACTATCACACACATAGTGTAGCGGCAGGCTTCAGGTGTTGTGTGCAGTGTCACTGTCCATTGGCAGGCAGGGACATTACTGCCAGTTGCACAGACTTTTCCTGTAGCAAGGGCTCTGGTACGAGAAAGACTAAATTTGACCAAAGCTACACCTCAGGCTGAGAGTTACGGATCTTATCTCAAAGAACAGGGAAATGGCCCAAAGTCGCTCCCACAGACTGCTTGGCTCCTTCCACCAACAGCGTTGCGCCATCTTCCCAGTGCCTTTCCGCAGCTTCCCCTTGGCAGCGGGGTTTCACCTGGGTGCACAAAGGCATTCAGGACCCAGTAACGCAGGGAGCTAGTGCCAGGCAATTATCATGTTCCAGATTTGAGCGTTAGCTCCTTTTAGTGATGACTGCGCTATGTAAACAAACTCTCAGAGGCACAGTGCAGTCTTCCACCTCTTGTTTTCTTCTGCATCTGCTGAAGTTCAGCTCTTAACACCTACTATTGCAGAGACTTTGCCAGTACAGACGCACTAAATGAAGCAGCTTTTTGTTTGGAAAGCCATATTCCCTTGTTTATGGTTTTTATTAGTTACTAACAGCACAATAAAAGGAAATCTGATGTCATTAAGAGTGTTCATGAGGGGAAAAAAATTATGATCAGTCAAGAGTGCTGGTTACAATAACACAGACTTGTCTGCTTATCTTAGAATGAGTTGTATCATCACCTTTGTGCTCAAAAAAACCCATCAACGGTGATCAATAATGTATATTTAATGCTAACTGTCCTTTGTCCATATTAGAAGGTAGCCTTCAAAGAAAGTTATAAGATAATTTAAAGGCTCTAAAAGAAGTAATGTGCTTTACATCTCACCCATGTTTACTTATTTGCTGTTTTTATTATTATGCACTTTATCTCATTACTTTTAATATCAACATGAGTATAATAAATGAGATTCTGTGCTAATTGGTTGCATTCTGTCATTAAGATACTTAGATTCTGGACTGCCACAGGACAAGGATGGGAAGTAAAATGCAAAGCCTATTAAATTGGAAATCCTAGTTTCTTTAACGAAGTACAAAAATTAATTAACATGAATTTGCGAGATCCAGTTGCAGATACACTGGCGACCTGTGGCTGATTTCCCCTTTACAGCACCATCCAAGCTGTGTTTAAAAGTGTCTTGGCTACCACATCTTCCTTTTAATATGTTTATCAACCCTCAGTCAGATGCTGAAGCATCCTGTAAGAGAAGTGCTAACTTCGTTTTCATTAGAGAATCTCTTGGTGGAAGTATGATAATGTATTTCTTGGCATCTGTAATATTATCCAAATGTGAGCAAGAAGGGGGCTTGGGAAATAAATGCCTTTCTCTTATGACAAAAATAGTTATAATGGCAGAAACTTGCTAAGATGTGAGTGTCAAGATGTCTGCACCAGGGAATGGAAGTGCAATCAGAAATTTGAGAAACGGAGTCTCAAATGAGCTGATGTGGAGAGGGAAGCAAGGAAAGGGGGAGGCGGAGGAGAACAGAATCGCTAGGAGCAGCTGCAAGGAGGACAAAGGAACCTGCACCCGATGCAGCACACTCTCTCGCAATCCAAATCCAGTGGACTTAGAAAAGAGTCAACATTTCTTTTTATATTACAGATGCTATAACAAAGCAAACAAAAAAAATTTATATAGGAAACATTTATTATAAGTGTATGTCAAGGAAAAAGCTTGGTTAGGGTAAATTAGAGATTTAGTACCAAACAAGGTTACTTAACTAGAGAAAGTCATTATAATTACTCTGTCATAGCTATCACAGCTGAGTGTGGTATGCAGAACTGATAGCACCTGCTACTATTAGAATTGCTTGATTCTACCTACACAATCAGTCTGTAACTTTGACAAAGTTTACACGTTAAGCTGAAATTTTCACTGTTCTGTTTCTGTGTCTCAGGCTAATTGATCTGATCATTTGTTTCTGTTTTACCAGCGTTTTAGCAAGAATGATTTAATCATTTATGGACTCTGATATTAGGGAGTGAAAAGGCATTATCTCTTTTCAAAAATAAGAAACTAAGCCTGGAACTCTTTTCTGTACTTCTGATAGTCCAGCATTTCTAGAAGAGCCAGATGACTTTCATTAAGGGTAGTCCTTGTGAAAATGCAAACAAATTTGGCTGAGTTACAGTCCGGAGTTCACTATGGCTATCTCTATTATTGCTTAGAGATAATAATTAAGTCTTCAAAGACATACTTTTTTTTGCACATGCCGAAGGTTCTTACTGCTCCTCCTGCTAACCAAAGTACATGCGTACTGTTTTCCCAAGGATTAAGCACGATTAGCTCCAAGATGAAGTCAACCTTTCGCTGTAACAACTGCTCCATCCTTGGATGCATTTGTGCACTGGAACTGAAAGCACGGAGCCTTTCTCTTTTATGCCCCAGAATAATAAGCCAAACTGAGAAACTGACTGTATTAGCTTGGGAACAGCACTTTGTTAACACAGCTACAGTTTGAGTTCAAGTAGCTTAGAAACTGGGCACTAGTGGTTATGTGAATCCATCTGTCTGGATGGGTTCTGGGAAAGAAAGGGAAAGGGGAGTGCAGCTGGGAACCAGTAGGAGGAGAGGGGAAACGTGTTCGTTTGGGTAACAAACTCTAGGGCAAACTAGAGCACAGAGAAATAATGAAAGAAAAACAAAAAACAAACCTAAAATCTAAACCCACCTTCACACTGATCTTGGATGCTTGAGTTATGCACGCTTGATAATTCAGAGCTTGCTCAGCCTCATGAAGCACATGAAGTATATAACAAAATTCATGTCGACATCAGCTGCACTTTTTGTTTTTTTGATCTTGCTGCAAATCATACCCAATGCTTTCAAATTGAATAGCGAGAAAATTAGGCATATGCAATGACCACATGTGATAATGTTGTTTTAAATGGCTTTCCCAGTGGAACATAGAAACACACTGACAGAAGAGGGGGTCAAAGCTGGCAGTCAAGGGAATGATTTAGTTATTTTAACCATAAAATCTTCTTGATTATCTGCACACACTCTCTGTTCTGGGGCAGATGAGATAGAGGTCTTGAAAACGGTTTCATTCAGATAACCCTAATTTATTTCCAGAGGATAGCAGAGAAAATAAAGTTCAGATTCCTAGTCTTTCCTTAGCTATCACAGATTGTATATTTTCTTCAGACCAAGGAATGCGCTTTGCCCAGTTAAACAGTAGGTACATATGATGTTCCATATGGGTAAGTGACTTTAATGATCATTCTGAAAAGCTTAATCAGATGGCAAATATAACATCTGTTTACATATCTCCATTAGAGATAACTAACATTCTTTTCAAAGTCACCCTCAGGGTCTGGGGAGAAAATATCGTGGGATAACTCAGTGGTTCATTACTGGAGAAATTGAGGGTTATTCTTTTTCTAGTTAACATCAATAACTACAGAACTACAAAAGGTCTTGTAAAATATGGAAATTACCATAATCAGAATGATTTAGAATCTGATGAGATCTGGCTCTAGAAGCAGAAATGTGACTGTAATGAAGATGGAAATACTAAGGACCAGATTCTGAACTGCTTTTGACTGTTTAAATATGATGTTTATTTGCACATGGGGAGGGAGACAGACCTTTAATTCCCTGTATCTTCTCATTAGTTGTACTCAGTACAGTACCTATGTTGTCCAGTGTCCAGCCTGGGTTTGTTCTGGTTACGAAGTTATTCAGCCATTTGTGAGATAGATTTAGAGTTGCAAGCCCAAGCAAACACAGGCCTTTCCTCATCGAATGAGGTTTGGTTATTATAAATTAGCTAAGTGGGCTTTAATGTCTCACCAAGCACACAGATTTAAAAATGAGATCAAATTAATTGCTTTTCAGGATTGAGACTAAATTGGGTCTGAGGCATTGCCTTATGAATGCTATGATACGTTTACATTTTATAGGTAAGTTGACATCTTTTGTGAGAAAAAAATGTCACTGAAAATAATTGCCACATTGGCAGTGTTGGTGAGCATTTTTCTTACAGGGTAGTTCCATTAAAATATCACAATCCCAGACAAAGTCCGTGTGCTATTGACTCACCTGCTTGCTGTGTGTGATCCCACTGGTTTATGCTGAGCCCCCTGGGACATTGTGAAGTAAGGTTCTCTTCCTAACCTCTTTCTCTGACAACTGAAACCTGCTGTTAAGGTCCTACTATCAAAATTCTTCCATGCATCCTGATAGACACCATTTCGCAGCGCTCCAGACTTGCAGGTTCATGGTTTTCGCAGTTTTCCAGATACGTGATAGTCAAAGCAAGGAGATTTGAACATTGCAAATGAGATTTATAAGGTAATACTTTGTTTTAAGATACACTGGCACCCACTTCCTGCCCTTAGCAGATGAACACCCTAATTGCTCAGCAAAGTCCTATACTGGCATTTCTTGTTTTCATTCTGGACCCACTCTGACAGCAGAGGTCTGTCATGAAGTTATTCAAGTAACTACATGGGAGGTGAATGTCTTCCATAAACTGACTGGAAAAGCAGCTTTGCAGAGAAGCAACTGGTGGTCCTGGTGAAAACCAAGTTGACCATGAACCAGCCTTTGCATCAAAGGAGATAAACAGCCTCCTGGGCTGCATTTGGCAGAGCATTGCCAGCAAGTTGAGAGATGATCCTTCACCTCTGCGTAGCACTGGTTCCTTCCCACCTCAACTATTGAGTGATTTTGTGAACTGGGTCTACATGAAAGTGTATGCGCAGCCCTTGGTCTGTTGACATGAGTAAAACAGGAAAGCACAGCAGCTCAGCTGGAACTGAGAATATTTGATTTGTTTGGTAACTAGTGAGGCTACCACAAAACATTTTTTTGACTGCCTTTGAGCTATTTATTACTGCCAGTTGATTTTGCTGAATGATTTTTAATCTGTAAAAGGTTCTGGAGGTGGCTCCGTCCCTTGCACAGGGAGAGGTTCAAGAAAACAAGATAGTAGCACAAGTTGTATATTGGTTGCCAGTCATCTGTCCACATACCTGCATGATAAACAAACATATGTGCCCAACCATTTCTTGTACAGGTTGATCCCTTCAGTTTAGTGGTGAACTACGGAGTAAATGTAATGCCATTTATTTAATTGATGTTATATGTTGTACCTAACGTAGTAGATTCCGGATGTTCTGGGATGGCATTAAAGAAAAAAAGATCTGTAATGATGAATGAACATAACGATTACTGAGGTTTTGTTCTTTTGTTTCTGTCAAAACAGAAATGTATCCTGCAGCATTTGTCTGTGTTTTCGTGCTTGGAGAAAGGAGGAACATGAAACAGCTATCAGTCTACGTTTTAGCAAAGTTATTAGAGTAAAAGTCAGATTCTGGAAGACATGTCTTTGAGAGTGGGGCAAATAAATGTGAAAACTGTTCAAGTTTGGTTTAGAAATCTTAGTTTGAGGATTAGTTGTATTTATTTTTTTTTAGTATTAGCATTTATAGTCTGAGAGCTCAGCAGTCATCCTTTATATGCTCTCTTCCATGCCACATTTTATTTTAGAATCATAGACAATTCAATCCATACTGAGTAACCACTTGTTATCAGCCAAAATGAAGCTAGATCAACTTCAGGCAATAAGTACCTTATTGTCAGGCAATTGCTATCACTGCTAAACAAACTAAAATCAGCTTAAATTGAGATAAGCTCAGGCAAGACACCCAGCACTGTCAGGCTTTTCTTACCAATGGTGAGATCATATATTTTTGTCTGTGCTTTGTCTACTGCTCTTTGGTAACGGGCATCCCAGCACAGAGGGTCTCATTGGTGTTGACTGGTATTACCTGTTTTTGCTGGACAGTGTGAGCAGGATCCTGAAGTGAGATTCTCCAAAGAATGCAAAGACTTGCGTTTAGGTCAAGATAAATCTGTTATAAATCTGTTGAGTCACGTCTAGAGAAGGTTCAATACTCTCTGTTAAACTCCACGACAATCTTGTCTTACGTGAGTATCTCAATACACAAGCTCTGTGGAAAATGAGGTCATACTTCCAGTAGTTTTGTAAATATAGCTTTTATTTTGCTTTCCTTTTTCGAACAGGTAATCCAAATACAATCTGAGTCATGGTATGTGTTTTGTGCTAGCTGAAGCAGAAGGCTGCTTATTTCAGTAAGAGCAAAATATTAGCTTCTAATATTGATTTAATATGAACCTCTGTTTTAATTGGGCAGGTAGATTGCTTTGGGATGCTAAATACAGATATATTGGCAAAACATAGCTCTTTACGAAAGCTTTCTGTCTGGAGGAAAGTGAATCTCAAATGTCTTAGAAGAAAAAATAATGAAGATAATTGAAGGTCTTTGAAGACATTCAATTGAGAAGTTATTTGCTTGGCTTTATGCAGATAATTGGGGTTTGAATTTTGCTGCCAAAACTCCAGCTATCCATAAATTATTTTATGCCTGTAAAAGTTTTGTATATTATTTGGCTGTGAGGAGATAAAAATCTCTGAATATTTTTTAAATTTGCATGGGTTACTTTCAACTTGTAACACAAACAAAATTTGTAACACAAAAGTATGCACATACATCCTCAGATACTACTGAACACATGGAAGCATGTTCTCCGGGGACTGTATTTGTGCATTTCATTCCCTGATTCCTTAAATTTTTGAATGCATAAACACGGATGCACAAAAAAAGATCCATATTCACACCCCTGCTTGTCAGGGCATTGTGTCGACGAGTAGATTGCTTGAGGACAGGAGCTGCCAGGCCCGTTCCCACCACCTATCCAGGGAGCGGGGCAGCTGGGGCACCTCCGGTCCCGTCATCAGGCACCTCTGTGGGGATGGGACTGGGATGAGGCCAGGCTGGGACGTCAGCTGATGGGCAGGCACACCTCAGCAGGGCCCATGGCTGGGCAGAGCAGAGCTGCGGCAGAGCTGATGACCATGTCCTACTGGGCAGTGTCTGGGAATGGCCCCAGGCTGGGCTGAAATGTGGTCCTGGGCCATGGCCGGGGGGAGGGAGGCCCTGGGATAGGTGGGCAGGGACAGCCAAGCCTCAGAACACCCTCAGGGCCCTGACAGTGCTGTCTTCAGATTGTTGTTTATAGGTACATTGTCTTGCAAACCGCCCCACAAAGAATAAAGGATTTAGAAGACAAAAGGTATGCAATTAAACTTTGGTACACCTTTCACTCTGTGAAATCCTTTGTCAACAGACTTCAAAAATACAATCCCCTGACAATCTACTAGCAGCTGTGAAAAGATGTTGGCTAAAAATGTATTATTTCTTTTCTAAAAGAGAACAGACTATCGGTATTTAATGCACACTAGTGTCCTCTTTTGCCATGTTGAATGTCCTAGGATAATTAATATGAGGCTGATTTATTTTGGATTTTTTTAATAGTTTCTTCAGTTTTCTCACATTCTTCCAACTTGTTGGCAGTTCCACAGTATGAATTTTCCAGACTGAAATAGTTTGTCTTCACCTGCCAAGATCTACAATCAGTGTTTAAAAAAAACAGTTGAGAGGAAATAATGAGGTAACCGAGGCTCAGTTGACAGTTGACTCTCGCCAACTAGTTGTCTTTGGAAATATGAAACAATCGTTACTTCTGCCAAACAATCAGCTTAATTTACACAAAAGTAACTTTTTAATGTGGCTTATTACTAGCTGGGTGTCTCAAGCAGAGACACTAAAGGCTGACTGACCAGTCAAACATCAAAGGACGTGCTCTACACTGGGGGACATTTGTTGAGTAAAGGCAGCATTTGCAACAGTTGTATAAGCATTAGTGGTTTTTATATTCTGGGCAACCTGTTCCTGTGCTTGATCACATGGTTGATCATGGTAATTTTGTTTTTCCTGACATCTAATCACATTTCCTTTCATGCAGTTTGTGTTAATTGGCCCTTGCCTTTTGCTGTGCAGCTCTGAAAATAGTCTGGGCCCGGCCTCTCTGTAACCATCCATTTAAGAAGAGGGTCAGGTAGATTTGCCCCTTAGCCCCTTACCTGGCCTGAAAATAGTTTCCCCATCCTGTCCATATACATCATGTGCTCCTGATGTGCTCCTGCCCACTGCCCAGTCTTGAAGACTCCCCACTGGATTCACTTCAGTTTGTTCATCTCTTTCTTTTACTAGGTAGCCCAAAACAGACACAGTGCTTCAGATGAGCTTTCATAATACTCACTGGAAGTGAAGAATCACTTTCCTTGATGTCCTCTGTGCACCTACGAGTGCAGACCAGTATATGGTTTGCTTTCATTGCTGTAAGGGCACACTACTGACTCTTGTTCAACTTGTCCATCAGGACCTGCAGCTCCTTCTCCCTTCTCTGCAAGCCTGCTTCCAGCCAGTCAGTCCCCAACAAGTTCTGTTGTTTGGGGTTATTCCTCCCAAGGCACCAGACTTCTCATTGCCTTCCTTGAACATCCTGAAGTTTCTGTCAGTGCATTTCTTCACTCTGTCAAGGTTCCTCTGAATGACAGCCATACCTATCAGTGGATCAACCACTCCCTCCAATTTGTGAACTGTGAACGTTTTTGTTTGTTTGTTTGCTCTATAACCTTCCCATGGACTGACGTTAGGAAAACCAGCCTGTATTTCCCCAGATCCTCCTCTTGCCTGTCTTGAAGATGGATGTGATGTTTATTTTTTCCAGTTATCAGGACTTCTCCTGACAGCACAGCCTTTGAAAGATGAGCAAGATCTCAAGATTCCTAAGCACTTTTGGATGCATCCCATCCAGTTCTTATGTTCAGACTTGTGTGCATCCAATTTACTTAAGTGGTTTCTAGCTTCATATTTCTGTATTGCAGTTAGCACTTCGACCTCTGGACTCTACTATTCATTGTAGGGATTAGGGAGGCTGGAGACCAGACCTTGCCTATAAACATTGAGAAAGCAAAGTCAATCATATCAAAGACTTTTCCATGTCTTTGTCACTATGTCCCCACATTTTCCTTCATCTTCCTTGTGTTGCCAGTGTACCTATAGAAACCTTTCTTGTTACCCTGCATGTCCATCTCCAATTTTAACTTCAGCTGAACTCCAACAGCTCTCTTTCTAGACAATTTAAATAACAAAAAAACAGAGCTGGGGAAGTATCTTTACAAATAACACTATCTGCTCAGATTCACTGTTTCAAAATATTTTCTGAGAAGCACTAAATACTAGAGATTTCAAGTAATTATTTCCTTTTTCTCCTCAGTGTAAAATTCTTATTGAACTCTTCCTCTAAAACTTTCTGTACTGCCTTCACAAATCAATATATATATGGGCTGAAAGGAATCTGGAAGACTGTTGTTGATATATGCTCCCTTTTTCCTGTTGTAATTTTTTGCAATCATTATATCTATTTAAGAACGTATTTAGAAACAGTTATTTTGGCATAAAAGCAATTCACTGATCAGTCATCAGTCATGGAGGAACAAAATTATGTTTGATTGAAATGATAGATGAATGTGTCATCATGTTTTGCTCTGAACTAGTTAAAAATATACTTTCACTTTTGTGTGACGTTTTCTTTGTATAATTTCAGATTAGCTGTTTAATAAAGGCTAATGCTCTGTGCTTGCTGGTAAGGAGACAGAAATTCAGGAAAAGTGTAGTCCAGTCTCCCGGAGTTATCGACCAATAGCACTGGGTTTTTTTCTTGGGACTATCCAGTAAATATTTATTGATTGATTTATATATTTGTTTATTTGTTTGTTTATTTTCATGTGCTGGAGTATAATTATGTATACATTATAAAAGAACTGCAACCATAGCTTTTACCAAGACTGCAAATTTAGCTTTTTAATTTTTTTAGAAATTTTAAAGTTTAAAAAATAAAATTCATACAAATCAAGAAACTAGTTTCATAGAAATTTTTTTAAAATCACTAAAAGAAGAAAATATATTGCATTGCAATAAGTTAGTATTGTTTCTAAGCAAGAAATATGTAGATATCCATAAACTGACAATTTAGATACATAGCTATGGTAACGCCTGCTAAAGGTTTTAATGGAGAAAAAAATAGTATTTTTTTGAGTACTTCAGAAGCAGATAGCTTCTCAAAGAGCCACTGGAAGGAATTAGTAGACGAGCAAAATACAAAAGAAAAGGCCACTCAAAAAGATAAAATAATTTTTAAAATCTAATCACTTGTTTGCTTCACTTTCCACCGTACAGAAATGTTGGAAGTTTTGCTTATTCTCTATAGGGAAGAAGTCAGGGAAACTGCCTAAAATCAAAGTGCCATAAAAGAGGAATTTGATTAAATTAATAGTTGCATACTGCTGGGACCATGTGGTTTCAGCCCTGAAAGGAACTGAAAATTAAAATTATCAAAATGCTAAAACAATGGGTATCCTATTGTTTAGGATGCTTTTGGAAACAAAAGAATGGAAGATGAAAAATACAACTTTCTCAAAATAGATTTTAAATATGATTAAAAGAATTATAGACCAGGAAGTCTGCCTTTAGACTGCCTAAACCAGTTGAAAATATAATGCATTCTCACAAAGGAATAGTCAACATAGCTATTCTAAATGTAAGGCTCTGTAAAAAAACTGTTCTAATTCCTTGGAAGAGTAACTGAGTGTGTACAGAAAGAAAATATAACCAACCAATATAATTGCTTTTTTAAAAACTTTTGACAAAGTTCAGAAAAATGTGTCAGAAGAAAATTATGGTAAGCTATAGAAGATAAACAGTGGGTCTGTTCCGGATTTGTGATTGCTTAACATGTAAGAAACCCGGAAAGGTAACAGAAGCGGATGAGAGTGAAAAATTAGATGAATTAACCTAGATTACAGCTAACTATGAAGTTGGAGAAGAATCTACTGACTCAGCTGACAAGCCCATAGGTATGAAGTGATAATCTTCATAAAGAATTAAAAATATAATTTAAATTTAAATATTTGCATATATTAAGATCAGTAATATGTAGATTGTTTCACTAGCACTTTTGAAGTATAAGGTAAAAGCTTTACCTATCTACACATCTGTTAGCATATCTATCCAGAAACAGCTTTTCGAGGGATATATTACCCTTGAAAGAGTCTAAGTAGTCACTGTTGAGCATATGAAGAATTCTTCAATCTTAGATTGTCTTCTGGATAAAAGTAGTTTATGATGAATTAGACTGTTTTTTCAATATTTTCGGGCCTTCGGAAAATGAACTTTGGACTCTTAGGTTACTTAGGTTCTTCAATAAATTATTGGGTGTTATATACTGCAGTCAATTATTCTACTACTTGATATTTCATTCACCTGAAGACATTCTATTGATATATAAGAATGGGTTATAGTCATTACAGAAGTAAGCATGGGTGCCACCAACATAAACAACATCCCATTAGTTTGTCATGTAACTTTCCTTGTAGTCAATGGAGAGGCAAATGCTGCATTATGAAATGATTCATAATGTAACAGAAGGGAGTGGAACCTTGTTCAGAAAGTGTCCGTTCTCATCTATGCTCTAGGTATTGAGTGACATTGACATTAACTTGAGTTTTTCGTCACTTCAAAATTTGCTTGAAAAATGTTGAAGTGTCATTTCACAGAATCATAGAATCAGCTAGATTGGAAGAGACCTTTGGGATCATTGAGCCATAAACCTCACACTGCCAGAATCACCACTAAACCATGTCCATAAGCACCACATCTGTCTGGCTTTTAAATACGTCCAGGGATGTCAATTCCACCACTTCCCTAGGCAGCCTGTTCCAATGTTTGACAATCCTCTCCGTGAAAAAATTTCTCCTACTATCCAACATAAACCTCCCCTGGTGCAACTTGAGACTGTTTCCTCTTGTCCTATCACTCGTTACTTGGGAGAAGAGACCAACCCACACCTCTCTACAACCTCCTTTCAGGGAGTTGTAGAGAGTGAGAAGGTCTCCCCTCAACCTCCTTTTCTGCAGGCTGAACAAACACAGTTCCCTCAGCCGCTCCTCATAAGACTTATCCACCAGACTCCTCACCAGCTTCGTTGCCCTCCTCTGGACACACTCCAACACCTCAATATCTTTCTTGTAGTGAGGGGCCCAAAACTGAAGACAGTATTTGAGGTGGGGCCTCACCAGTGCCGAGTACAGGGGGGTGATCACTTCCCTGCTTCTGCTCGCCACAATGTTCCTGACACAAGCCAGAGTGCAATTGGCCTTCTTGGCCACCTGGGCACACTGCTGGCTCATACTCAGCCAGCTGTCCACCAGGACCCCCAGGTCCTTTTCTGCTGGGCAGCTTTCCAGCCACTCCTCTCCAAGCCTGTGGTTGTTGTGACCCAAGTGCAGGACCTGGCACTTGGCCTTGTTGAATCTCATACCATTGGCCTTGGCCCATTGATCCAGCCTGTCCAGATCCCTCTGTAGGGCCGTCCTGTCCTCAAGCAGGTTGACACTCCAGCATAACTTGATGTCATCTGCAAACTTACTGAGGGTACATTCGGTCCTCTCATCCAGGTCGTTGATAAAGATATTAAACAGAAGTGGCCCCAATACCAGGGGGATATTTAATAGGGAAGTTAGAGCCAAAAAGGTGTTTTGGGGTCCTCAGATAGGAATTAAAAATATTGAATATTAGAAACATTAGGGACTAGATTTCTGAAGGAAAAAAAAACTGGTAAGTTTTTGAGGTTTCGATGTTGGGTTTTTTTTAGGTTTTGGAGAACATTTTTTGTGTAAGATCCTTCAGAATAGAAAGCGCCTGGTTTTGGAGAACAAAGAGTCTTGGTTTACATGTTGGCCTAATAAATCAGCTCAGTTTGTTTTGAAATAATGCACCTTATTGCTTTGAGACTCTTTTTTATGTGCATTATTCTTTCAGTACCTAGATGTTATGCTATATTTGTACACATAATCCAGGATATTAAGGTAATTAACACAGTTTGCCAAGAACTGTCTTGTAAGGAGTCTTCAAGTATGTGGAGTGGTTTTATAAATTTGTTTTATCAATATTCCAGGGGCTGTTCATTTCTGTGGGGTTTTTTATAGGGTTCTGGTTACTAGCCTGTCACTAACAGCTAGTCATCACATAAAACTGCAAAGATGTAATCCTCTTTAGACTTGATAAAATTTAAAGGAAACAGTAAAATGCTTATAGGATGGAGCTGGCTCGTGAGGGACTACTTAAAAAACTGGATAAGCAGACTAACAAACCATCAGAGCTATAGTGATCTTTTCATTTGGAAGTAATGATTACTGAGAGGGATAAAGAATGATTTAAAGTAAAACTAGAGAATAGAAATAAATTGATGAAAACAAGGATATGGAAGTTGAAAGTAACTCAGGCAAATGTTTCTCAGAGCAAGAGCTATTTGGCTGAAGAGAAGCTTTTCTAGCTAAATGTTGGCATTTGTTTCAATAAATGATGCAAAGAAAAAAAAAAACTTGCAATACCCATTGTTACCTACTTTTCAGCATATGACTTCTCAACTGTTCTTTGATTTGCTCTGACATCTCCTTTAGGAATGTAGCCTGTAGTTCTATGAAATAAAAAAGGTTGTTGGGGCTTCAGTTTTAGGCTGCTCATTTCTTCTGGCCTTTATTCTTCCAATCCTGTTTACCATCACACATTAGAAAAGTAAAATGTCAGAGATTTCTACCAAAAGGAGAAACAGGCCAGACTTGTTTGAATTATATAAATGTAATTTGCTACTTGACAATATACAACATCTCTATTTCCTTCACAAGCTAATGTGCTTTCCTTATGACCCTGTTATATAGACCAGATTGTTTTCCTAAGATAGCAAGTGGTTCCAAGAGAAGTCATGTGTTTTGTTACTGAGGGTTTACTTTCCTGGATGTTTTTATAAAAATAAAAATGATCCTCACAATTTAAAGGAAGAAAAGCACTCTTCTGTATCACCATGTTTCCTCTTGCTTTAACCAACACAGCTGTATATGGCTGAGGCACATGGCTGTCCCTCACCTGCTGTGTCCTGGAGATCTTCCTCCCAAAGTGACATTCCCTGAAGCATTTTTAATTTTGTCTTCTCTTCCTAAAACCAAGTGGAATCCTAAGATAGTAGCTATGAATAGCAGGCTGCCTTTACATCCACTAATACAAAGGAACTACTTTTTATCTTAGCCACCAGTTTGGTTTCATTCATAGGTACAGCGCTAGCAAGACTATCGTGATCATCTGGTTTGACCTACTGTATAACAGACTCTGGAATTTTACCTGTCAGTCCTGCACTGAGCTCAATAACTTCTAGCTGTTTCAAAGCAAAGAGCAGTCGGTCCAGGCCCTTGAGGTCACTTGATGCAGGTATGGTGTGATGCTATAGGTGCTTCAAATAGTGCCGTAGATTGTATTTTCTCTTCAAAGACATGAAGACAGATATTAAGAAAACATACCCAAAAATATAAACAAAACTCTTATGTCTAGAAGGACTGTGTTTATGGGTAAAGTTCTTTTCAATATAAAGCCAGCAAGGATTCATCTTGCTTCTGTACCTTCCTTTCTTGATTCATGTGCCATACTTGACATATAAATACATAGCACATGAACGTGTATGTAATTCCTTTATGAAAACATGCTACAGTATTTCTGTTTGGGATATACTTTTAGAAATTGTTTTCAACTGAAAAGAAATTTTGAGGGTGGCCAGGTGTGGATTGATTCAGAATTGTTAAGAAACAACACAGATTTTCATTATTTTTTTAATATTCAGTCAGGTGAGTTTAAATCAAAAGGCTTTGCTTTTGTTGTGATAGTCATGTTATGTTAGTCACTTAAAACAAGAATTATTTTCCAAAGGGTGAAGAAGGAGCTTAGTAACTTGAATTCTTAGTAATGTACGCCATAAACCTTGCTTTTTTGGCTGCACTATGTGATCGCACCTCTCTGTTTCCATTCATCTGCAGTGAAAGCTTACAACTGGCCCATAATAAAACAGTGCCAGAACTGTGCCAAACTCTTTAAAGACATGAACATAACACAAATAGCTTCATAGAGAAGAGACATTTTCTCATTGCCTGCTAATAAATTTGAGTGAAGATCTTTGAAAATAACTTTAATGGGAAGCAATCGGTTGGAAAGAGGGTGCTGTAAATGGGCACTGCACTTAAAAATGACTGCCTGAGTTGGCTAATTGGCATTCTTTATTTGCTACGTGGATTACCAGCATTGGAATAAAAATATAGTCCTGAAAAAATTCTAGCTTGGTTATATTGTTCTCTTTCTTTATGCGACGCATGCAGTGCATGTATCTTTATGCAATATGACTCTGTCATACAACTCATGATTAATTTGTTCTGTGGATATCTCCTCCATATTTATGGTATACATTTACTGCTTAGGTTACTACCTGAATGGAGACCAAATGTAGCTGAATTTCTCTTTCAAAATCAAAAATCGCCCATACTAAATAACATGCTGGTTTATCCCTAATTTAACAGAGAGACGAATACGAATACTTTAAGGTACTGAATATCTTCATGCAACTGAACTTGGAGATATCAATTTTAAATAACTATTAGCCATGAACACTTTTTATATTCTTTTTTATTAGGTGCAAAACAGCGTTGGAGTATTAGGCTGATACTGAAGTGCTGAAATGCAATTCCTAAAAACTGGGAAGGCAGAATCTGGTCATAAAAAAGCTCTTAAATTTGCCAAAGTGTTAGTGCTAATACTAGATTCTGTAAAGTAAAGGGTTATTAAAGGGATTCTTGAGCTCAGCAGGGCTTGTCACAAACTACCTGGCCAAAAGGTACTCAAGCAAAGGACTTTTGTTCTCATGATAGTGGGTGGAAGTTCAAGATTATATTTAAGTATTTGGGGGAAGTGTTGAAGCTGGCCCTCTTTGCTCTAAACAGCATGTTGAAAAGAGGTGTCAGTAAGTATTTTCTATGTAGGGAAAATGATGTTTGCAACAACCCTTGCTGTTCTTCCTACCCTCTGCATTTCATCTATCTTTTCTAAAAAGATCTTTCTGCAGTTCCAGCCAAGTTATTTTGCCTAATGGCTTTATATGAATCCAGTTTAAGGTGAACTAAAGCACTAAAGTAAAACACACAGAATTCTCCAGGGGAGAAAAGTCCACAAACTATTACACGCCTCTACCTGAAAATAGCAGGTCCTGTAAGGGATGTTCCTCTATTGCCATGGAAATGCTCTTGTATTTCAGTCTTTCCCCTGCTATTTTGTGATTCTTTGGTTCACTTGGATGTGAAATTGGTAAACCTGCTGTTCTGTTCTCCACCAGCTTTGACATGATTGACTTTGACTTAATATTCCCAGCTGAGGGTTATTTTCTTCTGTTGGTACAGTTCCCTTCCAAACCCTTGTCATTTTTCTTTTTCGTTGTATCTTGATTTCTAAATTATTGTCCTTAAGTTAACCCTAGGACATGCAGCTAACACCGAGAATGGATATGTTTGCATTTGTAACTCTTTAAGCTTTTCTATCCTTTCATAAAAATCAAAAAAACATGCTGTTGATCATACAGGCAGATACGTTGTGTGGGGAGCTGTGTCTCAGATAGTGCTGTGCTGATATTTTTGTATAAAACGTCAAAGCTTGAGATTCGTCATTTTGCTTAAAGAATGTGGGGATCGTACAATTTTTTTCAGTAAACAAAATATTACTCTTAAAGACCAATGACAGATTTCCAATTAAATTTCCTTAATGGTGACATTTTTAAATAACCACCTTTTATTATATTTTTCCTCTTTTACTCTTTTATTTTCGGTGTTGTAGTCCTGCATGCCTCTCTTGTCTTGCACACCGGGAGGAAGGGAGGAGTAGGCAGGCCTGAAATAGAAGCTGAGCTGTTTTATTTCAGATGTGCCCTTCCCTACCAATTGCGTTACGGGTTCATTAAATGAAGTGGGTTTTTTCATTTAACATATGGGATAGTCACAGAAATGGAGCAATTTACCCAAGATTTCCTAGGTACCCTATGATGGCAATGCATTGTGCCAGGTCACTTGGGTCCTGGACTAATCTTGAACTAATCACAACCATTTCTTCCAGTCTACATCACCACTAAGACTATTATTTCTATACAAACATAATTGCTTTTCACCAAACAGCAACAAAAATAGTTGCAAAGAAAATGCAACTGAAACAATGCAACCGCCAAATAAGCTGGTCCACTCCATGTTTATTACTCTTCTTTCATTCCTTTTTTTTTATGGTTGCATAACGTTGCATTCTCACTTGGAGGGGAAAATCTGCTACTACATTTAAATCATTTTCACCCATGCTTCTAGCTTCCCTTTCAGAACTCTATTAATAATTTTCGTTTCCCATATGCACTTTTTGTTTCCCATATGCACATTTTTGCCTGAAGCAAACTCTTCTCAGTGTTTATTTTTGGTGTATGTCCAACATTACTGTAATCCAGTTACAGTTATTTGTGCTGGTAGAATATCAGCTAAATCTATTTGCTCCATTTTGTCATGCCTACTTAATATTTTAAAAAGAAAATTAGTGAGATTTTTCCACAACAGTATCAGGTCATACACAGTTCACATAGTGTACTGTACAATATTCAGTTTTGCTTTGTGCACCAGTTATTATCAAATTAGGGTGATAGTTGGGCATGTGGATTTGAGCCATGTGTTAATCCAAGTTCATCCAGAAATGCGTGCCATCCTGTCTAATACAATGGTTCAATTACAGTGGATGAAATTACATTATCTTTAGAATCCATTTTACTGTGTTGTCTAGCAATTAGTTGCACATACACATCCCATATTAAAATGTTTTTGTCTCACACAGGCTGCCATAAACTTTAAAAAAAAAAGTAGGCAGTTAAATAATTTATTAATAGAAAATATTTTTATTTATGGATTTTTAAAGTAGTAAATTGCCTAGAAGTGTCAGTTGGATTCAGGCCAAGTTCAGCAGTGTCAAAGTCTTTTGAAAAAACTTTTTCACATTCTGATAAAAAGCCATTTCCAATATAGGGTTTTAACAGCACATGAATAAACGTTATGGTCAAGAGGATGCCTTTGCAGTTCTGCATTGTTCTGTTTGGGGTGTAGCAAGGTTGCTAAAATGTCACCTACTGCTTTAAAATATAGGACTACAGGGGTTTGTGATAAACATCTTGGTGCTCTGGCACAGGTGGCTTTACCCAGTATTACTAGTGTAGACGTGTGTCCGGTACTTTCTTTCCACTCCCCAACCATGTTTCTTGCTCTAATTTTTTTTAATATCTTTCCTTGAGTGGACTTTTTAAAATTTATATGTGAATTTTTTTTTACTTCTGCAATTGCCCAGATTTCTCCAAATAGCCTTGAAAGACATATTTAAACTGTTTCTTTTAGATTCTGACTGGTGTTTGAGAACACAGTATATTTTAAAGTGAACTGGGTAGCTCACTACGTGACAAAAAAGCTGATGGTCTTAAGCTGATGGACACTGCTAATACAGGTCTGTGATGATGAAAATGAAATCTGAATTTGGCCTTGGTAGTTTTTTGTCTTTAAATATATATGGTATATAAATTAATATGTTATTTCATATATGATTTATAGCATCAATTAAAGGTAATATATATATTTCTTATATAGAGGTTGTCCTGCTGGAAATGATGCAATAATGATTTGGATTGTCTTCTGGTACACAAGTTTTTGGTACTTGGGGTTAAGTTACCCCTGAGCACTAGAGGAAAGCAGCTTTCTGGATAGTTCGCACACCTTCACTCCACATACTTGGGTAAAATTGCAAAAAAATTGATTCAGTCTTGTGTATCTTTACATTTACATTACACGTAGCAATGATTACCCTGTAGACTCCCTTAGCTCACATTTTTAAGTGCTGGATTCCATATCTGCACCTGCAATTCAGAACTGCATTAATATTTGTTTTTCAAACATGAAGTGACCTTAACTGGATGCAAAGTTATGGGAGTTCTTGCAGTCGAGCACTTGTTACACGAGAGGACACAGCCAGGCATACAATTTTTGCTTTTCAGCAAAGTTCTAATGCAAGGTTCTAAACCTTGCATTATAACATGATTGTAGTATAATTTGGGACTAGCGCCTTGAATGAAAATACAGTTAAAACTGGTGTTAGTTTCACAGGCGATAATTTGAATTACAATGTTGTCAAAATATTTTCTTCACTGTTAGAGCATTGCCATAATTTTTCATTAAGATATGGTGCCAATTTTTATCACCATGTATTTTAGCTATGTCTGAGCTTTGAGAAATTTTAGGTTAGCAATTTAGGAGAAATTAAATAATTCAATCATTTTATTGCACCAAAACATCTGTAAAAATTCTTTTATCTCATTTGAAATCACATTCGCAGATAGTCGTACTTGTCCCTTTGTCTTTGAGGTCTTTAAAAGTAAATTTGCTTTAGTCTTTGGAATGGTAAAACACTTATGAATTGTGTTTAATTTTTGTGTACTTAAATCCTAGTTCAACACCAATAGATGTAAAAGGATTCTGTCACACAGTCCTGTATTTATTTTCAGAAATCAGTTGGTTATTTTCTATGATTAGAAGTACCTGAGACAGGCTTAGGTTAAAAGAAAATCTCCAAAAAATCTAGATGTATAGGGGTTCAAGATCCACTGCGTCTTAAGCGGCTAAAGACTTAGTCCCCTGAGACTGGAGTGTACCTCTGAACCTCTCCAGATGCTTGAAACAGCCAGCCTAGATTTCATACACTTTACACCCTGTCACTTCTATGAAAAGAAAGAAAATACTTGTAAATAAAGATTGTGGGAAATTTTAAAAAAAAGACATTGTATTTGTAAGAAAAAAACAAGAGACAATTTACAGAAAACTCTGTACAAAAGGTTATTGGCAAGGACCAAAGAATTCATAAAGTGTGAAAAAAGAGGAGAAAATGATACATCAATCATAACCTTGAAGACATTATGCATAAATAAATCTATTCCCATTTCTATATACAAGCTGCTGAAGATTTCTTAATTTGTTGCAGAGATATTTTCCAAGAGGCTTGATTATTAAAATCAGCCTTTTTTTCTCTCTTTCCATTAAATGTATGTACATTAGTACACACCAAAGCTTACGCTACAGTTCAGCATTTAGGGCAGATAACATTCTTCCTGAACTTGTCATTTGCATCTTCTGATGCAATTTTGTTGACAAGGTCTTTTCAGGCATGCAGGGGAAAAAAAAAAAACAACCACTCCTGCGTCTGTTTCGATCATTGGCAAAGGGGTATCTTTTTCAGCAGTTTGTCTACATGCTATTTCCACGAGAAAGCACTTTTTGCCCGTAAAGCTCTGTACGTACAAATCTGCTTCAGCAGGGTGCCTGCAAGTTGTGTCAGGGTCAGCTGGAAAAAGACGAAATCTTCCTGAAAATTGCACGAGTGGGTTTTGGGTTGATGTGAGGTGGGGTTTTTTTTGTTGTGGTGGGGTTTTTTTGGTTGGTGTGGTGTTTTGTTTTGTTTTGTTTTTTTTGTTGTGGGGTTTTTGTGGTTTGGTTGTTTTTTTTTTTTCCCTTCCTCCCGTGGTTTGTCATCCAGAAAGGGATGCAGGCACGCGTCCCAGCCAGGCAGAGCATTGATTGCTTCTGCCTGCAGCAGGGATGCTGTCAAGTCTCTGCGCGAGTGGAGTCCGGTATTGACACAGAGCTGCTGGCCAACAGCTCCTGCTGCGCCCCGCTCCCGCCATGCCCTGCCGCTGACTGCTGCCAAGGGGGCTGGAGAGGCCCCGGCGAAGGACCTCGCATCGGGGAGGAGAAGCGCTTTCGTGCAAAGTGGCCAAAGGAAGCCCCGGGTGCGCCATGCACCCGCACCTTCCCAAGCAGCACAGCTGCGGCAGGGGGTCCGAGGGGTCGGATGCCGGCAGGAGCACGCCGCCGGTAGCCAGGGATGCCCACTGCGCCTGTCGTTGGCACCAGCATCCTCCGGGGCTGCCGTATAGCTCTCAGGCGCTTCCCTCGTGGGGACTTGGGGGTGCCAGCCAGAGCAGGAGCAAGTTTGTCCCTCTGTGGGACACGGTGCGGAAGAGCCCTCATAAATCCCCAGCCAAGCCACAGGGCAGCCCGGGGGAGTGGTGGTCAGAGTGCTCCTGTGCCCACGGCTGGTCCCCCCCGGTGCAGGTGAGCCAATTCTTCACTCTCCAAGCGACTTAGAGGATGCTCCAGGGAAAGGGAGGTTTGGTGGTTGTCGGCAACTTTTCGTGCTGTGTCTTGATTTGTGTGTAGTGGTGCCTTCTGGAAAAATTCTATGCAAGGGCGAGCTGTCGGTTGGTAGCGTCTGTCATTTGGATATTGATTCTCTGTGGCCTGTGGAAATGGTGGGGTCCTCTTGGAAGGGTTTTCCTAGTAAAGTGTTTTGGTTTCTACCTCCAGGTTCTACAAACTTTGTATTGCATGTGTAAAGAAAGGATGTGTTGTGTGCCCCCCCGCTCCCCCCATGTAATGGATTTTGCCTGCTTCTGTAAACAGTCTGTTTTCAAATATTGCATGAAGTTAATAAGGATACTTTAAATAGATAACAGAGTAGGTAGGGTGTGTTTTAGGTTCATTAATAAGAGAAAGTGTGACCTGTTTTTCCTCTTTTGAGCTTCAACTGTAATTTAAATCTTTAATAAATATGAAATAGATCTTTAACTTTCATAAACCTATAGATTTTTATTTAATGCCAAGGCAGTGTATTTTAAAATATAAACCCACCATGGTCTAGGATGTGTACAGATACCTGTAAGCAATTAGACTGAGAATGATTACACACCAGATAAGCCAGCACTGTGAAACAGAAATCACAGTGACACTCATATGACGCTTAATGTTAAAAAGCATTAACACTTCCCCCACCAATGCATGTTTTCATTTCTCCCTTAGAAAACTTTAGGCTCATTCAAAACCTTTGTATTATGTCAACATCAATTCCCTTTGTCGTAATTTCACGCTAAAAGAAGCAGAATTTAATGTTGAAATAAGATTTTGACATATATGTTTACTTACTGAAATAGTATACACCAGAGTTTAACTAGCCTCAGCCCACACTGAACATGTGCACCCTCTCTAGAGATTAAATCAATTCTTTGATGGAAATGGTTTTAATATATTTTCACTGAAAGGAAAAGCAATAAGGCAGAGAATTGTCAGATAGTGTAACTGTGCTTTATCTTGTCTTACGGTCTAAAAAAGTGATGCTCTGTTGACTGAAAGTAATTGCTATATACAAAAAGCTTCCTTTTTTGCCTCAAATCTATTACCAAGTGGAAGAATTAAGCTTTCTGATGTATTTTGGAGTGACCAAAATGTTGCATGTGACTATAGTATAGGCTATACATTTTCTGTGATAAGCAAAGCACACACAACTATTTATGCCATAATAAAGGCAATGTTAAAATAATATATAAACCATATAACTATACTTGGTTCTAATGTTAATTATAAAAAGCTCTAAACATTTCCTTAGGCTCTGAAGATTTTTATTTTGGAAAAATATTGAAGGAAAAAAGTACTGTAAAGGAAAGAGTTCCTTGGTTTTCAAAGGTATAGAATTTATAAAGAGAAAATGAAGGAGCAATTAAGAAAAAAGAAATAAATTAAAGGCCATTTCTAAGATTACTTCAGTATGTAAGCTATAGATGCATTGTAAAGGTATTTCAGTATTTTCAATGCTTTTGTAATCACACCCACTTGTATTTGGATAATGTGAAATCGTTCAGGTGTATGTACTTTCTTATATTTAATTTTGAGGTCTGCACTGTAAACTTTCTTTACTGTGCATTCTTAATGCCAACTACCTTATTCTGTTTAGGAAAGTCCCTTTCTTGGCTTCTGCCTATAATTAATCAACCTCCTGTCAATCACACTGATGTTCTGTGCCTAGAGATGGACTGATGTAATTTTGCAAATACGTCGTGTTTTTTATGTCACAGAGTTGTGACATAGTTTGTTTTGAATAATAGTTTACCTTTTCCTCTCTGTGCAAAGTAAGCATTGTGCAAGCTATGGGAAGAAAGGAAAGTGTGTGTGTATATGTGTGTGTGCATATGTATATCATTGTATGTACATACACTTAGACAATCATTTTATCAATTATATTACATAGGTGCAATATGGGAAACCATAATAAAGCTTCCCTTAATAATTGCCCTTACGTTGGGAATAGTTGAAGTCAGTGATGTTTTTTGAGGTCTATGTTGACTAGGAAAACTGTTGTCTTTCTTGCCAAAACAAGGAGCAGTATTGAAATTGTTATAATTTTTAGCCTAAAAAAAAAAAGTAAAATTTATTTGAAATTTCTGTCTTGTGTGTAAATGCAATAATAAATAAGCTAGTGACAGTTTCAAAGTTGGAGGGCTTTTTTCTGTAAAGTTCTGAGCAGATTTTTCTTCTGCTTGACATTTTTGGGAGAGACTACCTTCTTCAAACATAGGAAATATATAACACCTTGGAAAAACTGCTTCTTGATTAGTATTATAGTACCAAATTTAATGCACAGGTCCTTAATTCCTAGACTGTGTAGTAGACAGCTGTTACTCATGTACACTTTGTCATCCTGATCCTGCTAAAAGTGTTGATTTTTATTGCTGAGGACATGGCTCTGTTTTCTTTACTAGTTCCTTATTCTTTAGTATGTCAGAACAAAGACCGGCACTCTGGTATTATTAATATTTTAACTACCTTAGAAATTCTGCTTTGCTAGCGTGCATGTTTGTGTTTGCTCATAGCTTCATGTTGAGTTGTGGGTAGAAAAATGCTCTCTATATATCCAAACAGAAATTAATTTGGAATTAAAAAAAACCAAAACCAAACCTTCTTAATTTTGAAAGTGAGTTGAAATCAAGTTTAGAAGGAAATTTGATTCCAAGACCGAATTTGGTTTTTTACTTCCAGTCCTTTTTGACAAACTCATCTACAGTCCTGTTTCCTTTTTTTAAAGAAAAAGAAAAAAAACAAAAAAAAGAAGAAAAAAGAAGGAAAGTAAGCTAATAAACAAGTTTTATATGGCCCTGTTGCCTGGAAATATTTCTTGTTTCTTTTCAATGCACCAACTACCTCTATCACTGTTAGTATCATGGAGTCATATAATTTGTGTGATTCACTTAGTTATTTCATATGTAAGGTCAGTGTTATGCTAACTGTGAGAGACCTGAGCGAAATTTTGGGGATGGGGGGGTGCAGAGGTGAGGAGGTGACCTGACCTTTTCCATGTATCACTCCAATACCGGATGTAGTTTGTAAAGTTGGATATGCTTTCCCTGTTGGTACATATAGACTGCTGCCACACATAATCTACCAATTAATCAGATTAGAGGTGTGTGATAACACGCGTAGCTGAAGGTGTGCAATGAACAGCAGAATGGGTGGAGGGACAGGGGTTTGCATCACCCTGATTATAGGTTGAAGGGGAAATTGCAGCCACTGAGCTGCTGTTTTAAGAAGTCCAAAGTATAATTTCTACTTTGTGCAGTTTATATGAAAGAGGGCCTCCTCTAAACACCTTTCTAGTATGTGTAACTGGATGTTGTCAGATCCTAGAGCTCAGTATTGTTCTGTTAAAGGGGAAGGAAGAGGTAGAAGTGGATTCCCATCTTTGGCTTGTTCCCAGTTCAGAAGACAACACCAGACTCCACTTTAATTCTACAAACTCTATTTGCTATTACATTTTTGGCACTTCTATTTTGAAATATTCTCAAGGAAAAATATCTCATATCAGGTAGTATCCTGGATGTGTCATCTGCAAAAATCCATACACGTGTTTTCTTTTGAAACTTACACAGAAGTGTAAATTTTCACATATTTTTAAATAGTTTACTGTCAATGCCCACTTTGATGACTTTTTGGGTCGCTTGTTTTTTTCCATAAAAATCAGAAAAAAGGGTATTTTTTGTGGTGTCTTTTAAAAGAAATAGCATCACTGTGATGTTTTATTACCTGGTAGAGAGGCTTGTGAGCTGAACCCTAGTTTATAGACGCAGCATGACTTAAAAAAGGCAGTGAGTAGTCAAATTCTGAAGTATCAGCTGAGAATGGTCTTTTGTCTTTGAAGGCCTTTGGCACTAGTGCTGAAGTTTCAGTATATAATTTGAGAGCTCTTTGCATGGCGAGACGAGGCGAGAGCTGGCTTCAAGGCATGTTGCTACACTACTAAAGCAGAAGGTCTGTTCCAAGAGGCACTGGCACTCCGTACAGTATAAAGACATGATTTGTCATCAGTTGTGTTTTTGAAAGCTTAGATTAGTACTTTCAGGTTCACAGATTCCCGCATGGAACTGGCCATTCTTCTGTCAAGTCACCCCCGGCAATGGAGGTACGTAGAGCTATTTTATTGAGCCAAGGGAGATGTTTTCACTCTAACTTAGTATGTTCAAGTGCCAGTAAACGAGAAGTTAAAGGAGAGACAAGAAATGTTGTTTATTTGGCTTTTTAAACAACTTTTTTTCAAGGCTATTCAGAGCTAGATGCCATAAGTTGAGAGTTAAAGATTCAGTGTAACTCTGACACTGTTAAGAAGGATAAAACAGAAAGGAGTAACTGCGCAATTTGATTTGTAATGGAGAAAGAAGTTCATATCCCATTCCCAGGCTGGTATGCTCTTATCAGTGGATTTAGGTCCTAAGTTTTAGGAAGATGTGTCTTAGTTCAATATCTTGCCTTCAATGGATCATTGTGCTGCATTTATCGAAGTAAACTCATATGTACACCTTTTAAGTGACAGCTGCATAGATTGCTGACAATATTTTGAAGCAGAAATACAAAAGCTGTTAGTATGTTCTTTTGCAAGATGAATAATATGGTTCTAACGATTCCGGTGTCCAGCCCCACTGACTGACAGAGGACTTTGAGAAGTCTACAGAGTGACATTTGTGTCTGACACTCTCTCTGGATGGCTTAAAAATGTTTCTACATTTATGTTTAACCTATTTCTTCTCCTGAAACCAGGAAAGCATTATTACTGAATTCATAGCATTTAGGTTATGTTAGGCATAAAAAGGAGGCCAAAGGTCCCCTGCGTTGAGGTCAGCAATCTCATTAGTGATGTAGGGAATGTTCCTGGTCAGAAGTAACGTGAAATGTCGCGTAATATTTGTTCAGAAATATGGTTTCCTTAGTGTAATGGCTGCTCACGTGATTCCGATTTGAAAGATGGACCTGGGATGTCATGAAAAGACCAGAAACAAAACATGCTGAGACACATTTGGACTTTCTCTGTAACACTCAGATTTAAACAAAAAGGAAAAAGGAAAAGAAAACCCCATCACTAGTCATGAGACTTTGTGCTCTGCAGACTTGGGAACCTGGGGATGTGTCTTTCCACCAAGTCTCAAGGGGTCATTCAGGCCCCTCTGCCTGGATTGATAATGTAGCATTGCATGCAGAGGACATTGGGAGTAAAAGAGAAGTGGATGTTCTTTTCTTTTGTTGTATAATATTCTGTCTCCTTTTATTAATGTATGAGGTCTTTCATCAGTGTTATATTTTTGATGATACATAATTTCAAGTGGTAGCAAAGACAGTTAAAAAATAGGCACAGTTGCACAGATCATGAAAGTCTTTGTGTGCAAGATGTTCTATATATTTTCATTTAAATACTGAAAAGGATAAATATATGCTAAGTACTGCACTAACCAATGCTTGTAGTGATTTATAGTTTATCTACACACATTTTGGCTCCTGCTGATTGTTCAGTCATAAATATGTTAATGCTTAATTTGCATGATTTGTTGCACCATATTTAGGTTTGCATTTAATTAATCCCATGTTTCAAACTTTCTCCTCCTAGATGCTTCAAGAAGCCAAGAACATTTTCTCCCCTTGACATATAATTTGGCTTCCGGGATTTTCAGGGGGGATGAAAAGGGGCATGGGCAGGGAATTGTAGAATTTGGAAGCGGATTGTTTGCAGCATTGGTAATTGGCCAAAACTGCACAAGTGCTCTGATAGTCCTCCTGCTATTGATACATTTCTCTAATACTTGGCATGTGTCTTCACCCATGGATAAACTGTTCATCATATTTGAGAACAGAAGAGCCTTTCCCTGGGACCAGACTGGCAGAGCCCAAAGAGAATCAAAAACTTTTCCCCCACCACTTTTTCTGTAGTCCAACATATAATCCACTCCTCAGAATATCCAGGCACTTTCACCTAACAAGCTCCTTACCATCACAGCAACTTGCAACACAGGAAAGTCTTTGATCCGTCCTGTGTTACTCTGATGGCACACGACAGAATAAGCTTTTAGTCTTCCCATCTCTTACAGTGGCTCACAAGGTTATAGGTTGCTGGAACGGTTTTGGGGCACGTCAACAGGATTGATAGACTGGATGCTTTCTGGACTAAAGGGAAAAAAAAAAAAAAAAAAGAAATGCTTGCCTTACAGCTTGCTTAAGATGACAGGAATAAGACTTGATAACCCTGGTTGTGCTTTCTGTCTAACATTCCAGTACCTTTAAATTAGGTGTTCAAAGATGCAAAACCATTACTGTAATGGTTTTGTAATGGTGTAACTCTGTAAGATGGTTTTGGACTAATCAAAACAGAGTAAGTGAAGAACGATGCATGACATTTTATAGCTGGACACTGAGCAATGGCTAAGATTGAGACAGAATTTGTCTCAGCTGTACTGGCATGACTTGAAGACACCACCTGAAAATTGATTTCTGTTTTTGGAAATGGCTCTCTCTGCTGTTCTGAGGTATTTGAATCAAATGTGAAAATGTCAGTGTTCACCACAAAAAAACCTAAAGGGAGTTTCTGTTTGCAGTATTGACAGGATTTACAGAGTTTGCCAATTTAGCTCTCTGTTTCCTCATGTCTGCATGTGGCTTTTGGATGAAGGATGATAAAGATAAAGCCAAAAAAACCAAAAAAGAATTCTGGATTAAATTACTTTGCTTTTAAGAACTGTGTTTGCTTTGAAATAAGCCATAGATGGTTACAATAGTTTATAAATTAAATAACATATATTCATTTACCTTTTTATAAGTATGTTTTTACAAATTGTTGCAGTTAATCAGATGAATCAGCTCCATAGTCACCTGATTTTAAAAACTCCCATTGTTTTCAGATTTAGAAATACAGGGATCAAAAAAGACTTCTTTATGTATTCAAAATACAGGTTCTGTAATATCTAAAATGAACATCAGAAAGACAAACAAAATAATCCTTTTTGTAAATTCCAGTTCCAGTGTAATCTTTCTTTTAAGTCAGCGAAGCCAGCTATGCATGCAGCACAAAATCCAATTTAGCAAAATAACATCTGGTTTTATTTTAGATATATTGTACTTTTAATAGGGAGTTTTACCTTTCTGATTAAGTATTTGTACAAGGAGAAGCAGGTTACTTCAGCAGCTGAAATTGCTCATGTAATTGGTCAAACAGAGCATCAAACAAATGATTTTCGTTATGCATTTCAAATGAGAGCAGAATGGAGTAGGGCCATAGACTTCCAGTTACTGGCATCGTAGAGTAGCTATGCTGCACCCAGATATGAAAACACTTCAACAGAGGCTTTTAGGACTCCTTGTTTACATTTGTTTTTCTTTTAAATTCTGATAATCACTTCCTCTATACTGAACTGCTATTTGTTGCATTCACAATCACAGAAACTTTTGCTATTTCTCCACGTGCTGGTTTGTCCCAGTTTTCACGTTGCAGTCATCACTCACCTGATAGCTGAGCCCATTAAATATTTATTCAAAATGTAGGGAAGGTCTAAAATCTGATTTTACTTTTCTTCATTCTGTAGGGTCTGTTTTGTGAAATACATAACTTTTGACAGCTTTGTGAAGGACAAATGCAGCTGTGCTCCACTTAAGAGTGGCTGTCAGAGGAGCGAGGTCCCGGCCATACACTTTGCGTCCTTCATTGGGCTGTTTTTTGTGATTGCTCACTGAGCTTGGGGAACTGGCAAGTTAAACCAGAAAAAAGCCAAAGGTGTTTGAGAGACCTATTCCATGGCCCAGCTTGATGTCCACTGGCGCAGCTCCTAGCACCAGCACAAGGCTGAGAGCAGAAGCATGTGACAAGGGACATGTCCCAGAAGATAGCGCACAGCTGCCTCTTTCAAGGGAAGTCACACTTAATGTGCCAGATGATGTGCGCGTTTCGGTTTTGACAACGCAATAGCGCTTGGGGGCCTCCCTGTGCTAAGTGCAGAAACTTGTATCAAGCTCTTTGCTACCCCCAAGAACTCAGAAAAAAGAATATTTCACTCGGGAAACGGAGAGCTTCAGGGACACCTTCTTCTCTTTCACTTCCTATTCTCACTTTCTGCCCAGCAGACACATCTGGGTTCTCTCAAAATCTGTCCATCTTGCAGTCATGAGTACAGAAGTCACTTGTCACAGGTCAGTTTTTGCAGCTGAATTTAGCTCTGAGAGACTGTAGCTGGGCAGACAGACTCCCACAGGCAAATGACATTTTGCAAGAAGAACCAAAAATTCTTATCTAGGTATTTAATAAGAAGGCAATAAAAAAATCAGAGCCCTGGTCTCACATTCTCTCTGGGGCTGATGCTGTCACATTTCCAACCAAGTTCTGAATGGTCTTTGGTCTTTGTACACCACCGATTTGCCCAAGCATAGGTTTAGAGGCAAGCACTTTAAGCCTTTAGAAAAGACACACTTTTTCTTGTTTTATTTCCCAGCAGTTTATGCCTCAAAACCAACTTTTTATGCAACGTAATAGTTTAAAAAACAAAACAAAAAACCCCAACCAACCAACCAACCACAGTTATTAAAACTTACACTATGTAACACTGAAATATACATCTTCCATGAATATGACTGTGTCTCTGTACAGCAGTTTTCTTTGCCAGCTGGTAATTCCTGTTCTGTCAGTAAAATATCACTCGCTCCTATGGCATGAATTATTTTTCATTTTTTATTTTTGCATGTAAAAATGGAAAAAGGGTAACACTGAGTATGCACATTTATAGTGCACAAAACCTTTATATACTCATGTTTTAATACATTAGTAAGTAAATGATAATTTTTATGCAGCTATGCACAAACCAAAGCAGGACATATATTCAAGTCACATCTTCTAATGAAGGGTAAAGAAAGGAATTTTTTTAAATTGGTAGGATATGGAGTTATTCAAAAATAAAATATCTAAGAATTCTGATCATCAGTTTTCTTCATTAGACGTGTATATCTCTGACTTACCAGAACCTAGCACAGCTCCTGGTTTCAGACTTGGAGGGACTATGGTACATTACTTTGCACTTCTTCCTAACATGCAGTAAAACACGTATGTGGAAGTAAAACCGATCTGTTTAACCTGAGAACTCTTAAAACATGTGAAGGAAATCCAGGTTCCATTGCAGCTTATTCATATTTTTCTGGGTATTCATCCTGCTAATTTGTCTGCATTCATATATGAAATACATAACAACTTTTGCAGTAATGACATTAATTCAGTTATTGACAATCTTATATCCTCAGTGCCCATTGATTTATTTTTTCAGGAACTGCTTTTTACCATTACATTTTCAGAGCACAGTAACAGATTGATCACAGGCAAAACTTGTCTGCAGGGGAATAAGCAGCAACAATTGGTGAGAGACGTAGTCATGCAAAATTTGGGGAGGAAGTTCAAAAGTGACAGGGGAGGATGGTGCCACATCTTCATAATTTCAAGCAGTCTAATTTTTGGAAATACTCACTTAGCTAGGCATCCACTGCAACCCACTGCAACTAGGTGGATGTGGATGCCCATTAATCATTAGGCATTTTTGAAAATCTTGGCGTATAAGATTTTCAACAACTCTGATGATGCTTAGAGGGAGTTGTTGTCATTATTATTTAGTCAATGTTATTTAAATCTTTAATGATTTTAAAGAAGTTAAATCCTACAAAAACACGAGAAGAGGCAATACCAGTTTATTGCAGTTCAATTTGACTATAACATACTTTTTCTGCAATGTTACACATGTAGGTGTAATCTATGTAATAAGCAGTATCACGATAAACTGCAGTTGCCTCTGGGGTACTTATTAGTTTGCCCAACAATTGCAAGTAGAAGAGCGGTAGCAATCTGATCATTTCTATGGGCATAAATCTGTAAAAAAGCTGCCTTTTGTAATTCTTTTTTTTTTTGAGTTGTCATGGCAGTATTCTCAGTGGATCTTCTGTTTTTACTGAGATGCGTTTAAGTCTATGTAGTCAGCACAAACTTGGAACTGATACATTAGTCTTTAAATAATTTGTGTTGAAAATTGAGGTTATCACTCCTAGTTGTTTTGGTTTTAAACATTGGTTGCTGTCTGTCAGCTAAACTAGTCCATGTACGAAGAAATAAAACATTACGTTAATCATACAGAGAGTACAGAAAAGAATGAATCAGCTCTTTGTAGTGGATGAAAATGCGGAATGGTGGAAATATTCTGCTGAATGGTCAAAAACTAAAAAGCTCTTCAGAGTCATAATTCTTGGGTCCTTGTACCTTCTGACGGTAGCCGTTGTCATCTCTAACCAAAAGGTTGCCTTTTGCTCATTTTATGTAATGCCCTTTCAAAACATGTTTTGGTACTGGGGAAATTAAGGATCTGTTTTTCTTCTCACCTTTACCCCTTTCTGTCTTCTTTTGAAGAGCCCCATTAATTCTACTTCTTTTTTTTTTCATATCTCATCTGTATTTTCTTTTTTTTGAATGGCTGCCAAAAGAGTAGTGGATTTACTGGGTTTACCTGTATGCTCTTTGTCTTATTTCCAGACGGAAGTCTTTTTTCTTGTGGTTCACTTGCCAGGATTTGTCCTCAGGTGATAATAACTTTAATGTACTTTCTGCCAGTTTCTATTTCATCATGTTATCTCTTGCACTTGAGGGTTCAGCAAATCTGACAAAACAGAAAAATGCAAAAGGGAACAGAATTGCCACATCAGAAACATTTGGTGGCAGGGGGATGAGGGGTAAAGGAGCTTGGTTTTGTTTCTATTAATAATAACAGCAATAATAAAACCGCAAAGATGAAGGAAATTCTTTTTGCAGTCTGAAGTATTAGTTGGTATTCAACAAATAACCAGGGGCAAGAAAGGTGATCAAAGCAAAATTGATCCTGTTGGTGTTTTCTCCAGATATCATTACTGCCTGATGTCTTGACATTTCTTAAAGCGCCTCAGAAGGAACAGCTATATGATTCTTTTGTTCTCTGATCCATTTGTGAGTTAGGTCAATGTTCATTCGATTTCAGACTGGGAAGGCTGAGCCAGGGAGGTTAACAAACATTTTGTGGATTCCACATAAAACAGAAGAGAGCTTTGCATTTTCAACCCCTTTATCATATCTTAGTTCTGGAGGGAACAGCTACACTGGACCAACTTGCACTATTTGTTGAAGTACTCTAATTTTGAGCTGGTTTATGCTGGGTTTTAGCTAATCCACCTATGTGGAAGGGTATCTGAAATCTGTTCTCCATCAGACCTTCAAGGGCCTTTGCTGCTTGTGGCCATGGAGGTGTGGCATCAATCCCAGTCCTCTTGCAGGTAATCTCAGTGTCTTCCTGGATCCATGAGCCTGCATATGTGGATAGGTTTTCCATCTTTTCAGGGTTAGTGGATCTTCATGTTACTGAAGAAAGCTTTGCAGTGGGTAGAAAGGTCTTTGCTGAAGTGGGTCAATTTGCATCAGCTCATTCAATCTATGAGAAACTTCAGCTAAAGGAAGGGTTGTACTCTTGAGGTGATGGATGTGCTGGCTTGGAGGTACAAAGCGATTACTCAACCAGCGCTAATTCTTCAAGCCTTTTTATCAATGCAGGATGGTCACTTCAGCAGTTTGAGCTTACCTTATTGCTGGGATGTTGTGCAGAGCTGGACAACACAGTTTAACTAGTTCTTATACTACTAAATTAGCAAAGTTAGAACAAGAGGAGAAAATACAGAAAATGTACGAACAAAACAATGACAAAAAGTCGTCAAAGACAGCCGAAACTTCTTAAACAATATTTTTCTTCAGGGACATGTGAAAAACTGAAATTCAATAATAAGCCATGCCAGTAGAGAGGAAAATGAAAACTTTGTGGACCACAGTTCAGCACAGTGCTTAGCACTGTTCCCTAAGCACAGTGAAACAGCCTATGTTAGTGAGACTTGGCATTACTGGCAATATTTTGAATGCTTAAGTAAAGCCAAAAGTTAAGTACCCTGCTGAGATGGGACCAAGCTAATAGTCTAACGTGCAATTATATTGACTGAATAGATGGGGTTTTAATTCATGTTATTATCTTTTCCATTTCTATGTGAAAGTAAAGAAAAAGAAAAAAAATCCTTAAAAAATCCACGGGATATGTGAACTGTCAGGATCTAAAAATAAACAAAGTAAGACATTTCCAATATTGAATATATCAAATGCACAGAAAATGCTACTCCTGTATTTATTTATAATTTTTAAGTTATCTTGAAACTACAGTATCAAAACTGGCACACAAGAAGAGGAAAGAAAATTACATTTTTGTAGATATCGTGCACTCAGATTCAATCCGTCAAAAGATTTTGAAGGCACAGAAGACAATTTTAATTGCTGCTACAACTGATCTTTAACTATTGCAGCACTAGTACGAAAATTTAATGAAGTAGGATTTCAGTTGGTCTGAAAATATTATAAAGAAATATTACTGCCTCTGATTATTGGATGTAAAATTTCAGCCATCACGATGCCAGAGTTTTGGGCTATAACTTAGCAATCACTATACTATTCTTACTTCCATTTGATTGAAAATTCAGTAAGAACAACCACCAAAGCCCTTCAGACTTAAATAGCACACACATTTCTACAACCATAAATAAATACACCTGTATGTAAAATTGCATGGCTATATTGTTCTTATTCTTCTAATACAACATACTTGTAAAATGAACCACTTGGTTATTTCAATCATTTGTCCTTAATGTATCAGAGGTTTGTAAACAACCCACTGACAAAACTCCAATGAAGCTTTACAGAAGCTCTTCTCTACTAAAATTTATTTTTAAAATTGAACAATTTAATGTTTCATAGGAAGGCAGTAATCTAGTTGGAGAGATTTCAAAGGCTGAGGTATAGTTAAGTAATTTCCAAAATTCTCTGCTGAAGACACAGTGGGGTATTCCCAGCTGATCTGTTAGATCAAATTATAAAAAGTAATCTTACTGGTTGAATTATTTAACATTTACTTGATTGATAGCAGTACTTGTTTTCATAGAAATAAATATGCATTATAAATGGCATTTCACATATAAGGCATAAAGGAACCTGGAATACTATTTTTCCTATAAAAACAAGGGGATGCCTAGGACAGTTGCGCCTTTGTGTATAAACCATGAGCTTTTATTTGATGTAGTTGCATCAGCTTTTGTGATACTGTGATCCATTATGAGTTCTTTATTCATGTTTTGTCACCACCGTCTTGACCTGAGGTATTACCTGTCTGTAGTGTTTTTTCAGAGATACTAGTAAAGCGCTAGGTATTCTGTAAGATTGTTTTTTAGATAGGACAGAAAATGTCCTGAAACGTGCTTTAATTGGAGGCATGGTAGATCAAGTTGCGGTGGGTTGGCCCTACCTGGCAGCCAAGCACCCACACAACCACCTCACTCACTGCCCCTGCAGCAAGGTGGCGGACAAAATAGGAAGAACAGGAGAGAGTTGAAATAAGAATAGGGAAGTTGCTCACCGATTACTGTCACAGGCAAAACAGACTCAACTCGGGGAATTTAACTTAATGTATCGCCAATTAATGTCAACATTTAATTACTGAGTTGGGTATTGAGAAACAAAAAAGAGTCAGGGAAAACACCTCTCCTCCCACTGTCCCAGGCTCAGCTTCACTCCAGGCACCTCTTTTCCCTCCTTGTTGCAGGTTACGCTCAATCCCTTTGGTGAGGTGACAGGTGGTGTGGGAGGTTGGGGACAGGATGTAGTGGTTTCTCTCTACTGCTCCTTCCTTCTCACGCTTTTGTTCCACAGGTCCTTCTTTCTTACTTGTTTCCTGCTCACCAGTGTGGGTCCTCCATGGCCACAGTCCCTCTGGGAGAATACCTGCTTCAGCATGGGCTTATCCGTTGGCTGTGGCCTTTTGGGGGAGGGCCTTCTCTGCCATGTAGTACCTTCTTACTGCTCTGGTCCTGTTGTTCCCTCATTCTCTCTTTCTCAGCATTTTCTGTCCTTTATTAAATGTGCTTCCACAGAGATACCACTAGCTTGGCTGATGGGCTCAACCGTGTACTACAGTGGGACCGTTGAGGAGCCAGACAGAACCAGCTGTGTCCAGCACAGAGCCCCTGACCTCTTCCCACAGGAGATGCCCTGCAGCTCCCTACCTCTGAAACCCTGCCACAAACATATAAGCGAAATTGAAAGCCACATGTAGCTTTTCCAGCAGTAACCATTTTCACAATGGCAGATACATTTTATGTCCCAAAACATAATGTTCAACTGGAATCATTAGCTATATGAGTTGATGAAGAATTGGCTAATTGTTTAGGCTTTTAAGTCTTCCACTTTTCTGAGAAGCAAATGGTACTGATCATATTGTGAGGCGATGCGAACAACTGGACTGGGTGAAACCAAAGGTCTGTTCAAGCCATGGTACTAAATAATGTACTGAATGCTTATGGAAGGAGTTTTAAAGGAAAGAAAAAGTTACTTGCTCCTGGATATATACAGTTAACATATTTCAGAATTTTCACTAAATGAACATGTTGATTTGGCCAAATAAGATATTTTCTGAAATATGCTTTGCAGTGATATTGCATTTTAGCTAATACTGAAGTATTTTTGCAACTTCTAAATTAGTGAATTAGTGTAGAATTTTCTCATTACCCAAAGCAATAGTAGCTGCATGGGTGGAGGTGAGAAGCAGCTTTCAGTCTCCCTGTCCTCACGTCCACTCTGCAAAACTACATGGGTTTTGTTGCAAAGTCTTCTTTGTGTCTTTTCAGGAATTGGTTTGCTCAAAAAAAAAAAAAAAAANCTCACAAAAATGCTCCGATGGAGCTGCAAAGCCTTCGGGGAAGTGGGCAGGAGGGTGGTGTGGCTTCAGAAACGCACATGTCCCCAACCTGACCAACAGCTGGACCCTTCCTCCACTCCCAGCACAGTTAAGAGCCCTCTGGGCTCCAGCTACGAGGCACACCAGAACATTTAAAACAAGAAGAGATCAAAAAAAAAAAAAAAAAAACCACACCAAGAAAACCCAGTTTTTACCTTAGGCGGTTTACCTCTTTTTTTTTTGTAAAATTTTATAACAATTTTTAAAGAAACTGCTCATCAAAAATGTAGTTATGCTACATTGTGAAAGACTTTTATGTTTTTTGAAAAAAAAATTATTCTAAATCAGGAAAAGCTTTAGAATTTTTTTAATATTTTTTGTTTATTTTCTGTTTTTATCAGTATTAGTTGCTAAACTTTACTTGACTTTTCAAATATTTTTGATCCTGATAGTGTTTTTCAGTCAACTTTGACTATGAGTATTTGGAGTCCTAAAATGAATTGTTACTAGAAGACAAAAAGAAAAAGTTTAATACACAGGGAATGACATACTGTTTATGTCCACTTGTTTCCTACCCTTGTCGTAGAATCATAGAATAGAAGGGTTTAGGTTGGAAGGGACCTTAAAGATCAGCTAGTTCCAATCCCCCTGCCATGGGCAAGGACACCTCCCACTAGACCAGGTTGCTCAAAGCCCCATCCAGCCTGGCCTTGAGCACTTCCAGGGATGGGACATCCACAACTTCTCTGGGCAACCTGTTTCAATGCCTCCACCACCCTCACAGTGAAAAAATTCTTCCTGAGATCGAATATAAATCTCCCTTCTTCCAGTTTGAAGCCATTACCCCTTGTCCTATCCCTACATGGCCTTGTAAAAAGTCCCTCTCCAGCTTTCTTGTAGGCTTCAGTTCTATGTAGTTTGTCCCTCTTGTCCCCAGTGCTATGTACTTTTCAATCTCTCTCCTCTCACTCCTTCTTCCTCTCCACAACTAATTACTTCCTACTTCTTTTTGGAAATTCATTTTTATGAGAAGGTGAGGCATTGAGGAATATAAAAGTTGTTATTTCCAGTATTTCACACTTCATATCTGATATTTCCATGTCATCATGACTGCCTATCAGTGTAGCGACACTATCTGTGTAGTGTCAGTCTTTGTGTGAATTGTCGGAGCAGACAGCCTGCACGTACCCCCTATCTGCCTCCCAAAAAGACGTCACTAAAATCCTGACCTTACTGAAATCTTCAAGATTTCTGCGTGCTCTGGATTTTACCATGGCTAAAACAAACATGTCTGTCCACTGATGGATGGAAGTCCTGTCATTTCTGCAGTATGATAATGCCACCAGTAAGGGCAGGGAAAACAAACCTAAACAGGTAAAGAGAGAGTTGTACAACATTCCTTTTGCAATGGAGGCTGGAATAGCATCCTTTGGGAGAGATAAGAAATCATCCATCACTATCCTGTGGTCATTAGGGTAGTTTTCTTGGATTTAATCACATTAAACAAATCTTTGTTGGTTGATTCTTAACGGATTGTCACCAAAAGTCCTTGCAACTTTGCCAACTCACCATTGCAGTGCCAATTCTGTATTCAGTACCTTTCAAATTTTCCCTCTTTTCACAAACAATATTTTGGCTGTGATTTTAAGGGGGTCTGAGAGTCAGGTGCTTGCTCCATTGGAGTATAAATTGACATCTCCTGAGTTACACTGAGGAAAACCTGCTGTGAACAATTTAGTCCTAAGTAACACAAAGGGAACATTTTAATTTTCACACATGTATTTTCACTTCTGAATAGTGGAACACCATCTAGTTAGGCAGTTGCACAATTATTCCAAAGTGAAACAGCTGTTTCGGCTCTAATCTTGCCCTCCTATCCTTCCAACGAGGCTTTTTGATTAACTTTTTATTCTTAGGATAGCAATTTGTACCAGGGATCTAATTAAGAACTTTATGTAACACAGCCAAAGTCCTCCTTTTGCAAGTCTGTCTCACCTCAGTCCTACTAATCTTGCAGCTTTCGGTATGGAGCATTCTGAAATGTCTGACATTTCAAGCTATCTCTTCTGGTTGAAAACAATTTCAGCTATTGAAAATCAGGAACAAGATTCATTTGATTCTTTTATCCCGGTAAGGAAAACTGTAACATATCTCTAAAATAAGGCATGTTTTTAAAATTTAAATTCTGAGGATTAGGCTTCTTTTGGGGGGTGGGAGGGTGGAATGGCTTAAACTGAACTTCTCTGTTGAGCTGAATGTGCTCAGACCTCTGACCATGGGTCTTCTGTGTTTCTTACTGACAAATGGGTGAGTGTGAAAAAACAGCCTTTAATACAAGTTGGTGATTTGCAAGGAGAAAATGATTCTTATTTCCAGAAAATTGTATAACTGATATAGCTTTTAAATGAAGGTGTATTTATCTACTGTATTTAATACATATAAATTGAATATATGGGTATTATAGCTTATCACCGCATGACATACAGGAATATGATATTGTATATTGTGTATAAACACAATAATAATAATTAATAATAATTAAAACAATTAAGTTGACTGATCTATGTTTACATCAATATACATTACTAATTTTATCATATTTTGCTTTCAAATATTCTGAAAAATGTTTCACTTATATTAGTGTCATTTACACAGGAAATATTTATTTTCCCATATGCAGTAGCAGATGCAGGATGATGCTTTTGTTGACCGGGTTAGGTAAGCCAGAGAGAGCGTGCTGGAGAGGAAAGAAAAGAGGATCTTGCTTTCTTCCATGTATCTTCATTTCATATGAAATATAAATTTGATGGGGTGTCTTTAAATGAAAACACACTAATATTGTGGGGAGTTATACATATATATGAACTGTTAAGTATGTTATCAGCAATCTGAAGAATTATTTGTGTTAACTATATCAGTTCAGTATTGAGCTAATAAGTGAGCAAAACTCAGTGCTTTCAATACCAGATGGGCTGATAGCAAAAGATGCTTTGACTGCTGTTTGTGCATGAGTAGAGAGCTTACACTATAATTGAAGAAGACATTTCAAAATGTGTCACAAAGTGTATAGTAGCATGTAAAGGATGGGTTGACTTTAACTTTGCAGTCCCTTGATTTCTCCTTGTTACGGCTGCCCTAAAAAACCTGGTGCCTCCTGCAGATTCTGTGTTCTTCTTGCTGTAATATTTTCTATGTCATTTTTCTCCCGTTCCTCTGAAGCACATGATGTTCCCATTTCTTGTCCTCCCAACCAAACATTTATTTAGTATCAGGGTCAGGTCTGCAGTGGGGTTTTTATATGTTAGTGCTCAGAATTGGTGCACCTGCCTGTGAAGTTGGTTAGCTTTTGGAAAAGACCATCAGATTAGGTGTTAATTTTCCCCAGACGTCCTATGGCGAAAGTCAAGATTTACAACAGGCTGAGAATGGTAATGGTGATATTTCTCCCAGGCATCATGATTTACCGATGAGGGGGATATGTTGACAATTTTCCATTTCATTTGGAGGGTGGAATTGGTGCCTAAAAAGGCAGGGTAGGAGGAGACTGAATCTGTCCAAAGGGTTCTTTGGTAAAGGCTGCCTCGTGTCCGAATGTCAGTTGCATGAGATAGATGCCGAGTTGTTTTTTGAGATTAAAGCACTGTTGTACAGGCACAAAGGAAATCTAAGTTCCTAAAGTTGAATATTTTGAGGACTGCATTCTTGGATTCTGATGCATATATTCTACCTACATCCTGTGTTAAGCAGCCAGTTCCTTTTGTGTTTCTAGATGCTATGCTTAGTCCTTTTCCAGGTGTTCTTTCTTATCGCCTGATGTATAGTGCATAATTTCCACTGCTACTTCTTTGCCAGAAAATGTTTTCTTTTTCTTTCCTAACAGTAATCAAAGCTTGTTTCTGAAAGTCCTCTCCTGGAGCTTTTCCATTAAAAACAGAGAAACAAAACACGGTCATATGAGAGACAGACATTCAGGAGCTGCTGCTTATTGCTGTTGTTGTTATTATTATTACTACTATAGGGATAGGCTGCCTTGACTTTATGAACCATTTAATGTTCCAGTGTTTTGGGGGATCATGTAAATGCATGAAAGGTTGTTGTGACATTTGAAGTTCCTCTAACTGATTTGCAACCCATCTTCTCAGTCTTGGTAGATCAGTTCCGACAGTTTTGAGGTTTTATGTCTGTGATTGTTACATTCATCGTTCAATACAGTGACAGTGAGAGGTCAATGTTGTCTTTGTGTACAAGGAAGGATGTTTCATTTTGTGGAATAAGTGTCTTTTAGTTATACACATTTACACAGTAAATCCAGAGATCACAGAACTCTCCTGTCCTGGTCACTGTTATTAATGTATATGAATAGTAGCATCCTAGACTTTTGTGTCTTACACAGCAGAAAATATGTCTTGAAATCAGTAACTAAAAGATATCCTCTAATCTAAGAATTGTCATATTTCAAAGTTGTGCCTTGTGTTACTTTTTGTGACTGTCTTGTCAGTAAAAATGCCATCTTACTTGCTGCTAGGTAAGTCACTGTTAAAATTGCCCCTATCTATTTTAATTCCATTTAAGATAATAATTTTGTACTCAGTGTTTCTGCATCCAATTCTAGCCAAAACAACACTGTTTAGAAATGACAGAATGTTAAAATGTAAAGATATGAAAAGACCTCATAGGTCATGTTTCCCATCTGCCAGACTGTGAGTACTGCCTATAGTATGTATTTTACTGTTTAGTCTAAGTTTATACAAAGAGTTTTAGGCAATAGGGCTTCTATCACTCCTCTAGGGAGATTATACTATAGTTTGATGAAACTGCCACACAGTTGTATCAGTGTATAATATCTGCTTGCCTGCCCCTGGCATGAAATTGAAAAATATTCACGTGTTAAAAATAGCAAAATATTTGTTGAAAAACAGGCAAGTATAATTTTCCTGATTTGAAGCATTTCCCAGCATCATTCATAACATCAAAGAGTTTTTTATTACATTTCTTCCTTTTGTTTTTAGTCAAACTTCTGAAGTCTGTCTTTTTAGAACTGACACACCTATTTGCACCCTTAACTAATTTTGTCAGGTTCACAGGGATGGTCTTCCCTTGACTATTTCTTGACAAGAACTGCCTTCAATTTTTTTCCGGGTCTGTAATTGTGATTTAAATGAACCGTATTTTTAAGGTCCTGTATGAGTTCTTTGAAAGACTGTCAGTTTTACTGTGCCCTCCAGTCATGTTGTTGGTGTTTCTCAGACTTACAGTGGCCTCAGGCATTTTCTTTACTTAAGCGATGACATATAGTAAAGCGGCTTTTATGGCACTGTTACTACTCATCTCGAGTTTGTTCCCTTTACATGTTTTCATTATTCTACAAACCTGTCATTTTGCGTTGATTTTGTGTTTTGAAATTTTTTGCTAAATGCTGTTTCTAAGAATTAAGAGGTTGACAGCAGTAGCATCTTAGCAGACTAAATGTTAGCAGCAAACATAGCTTTCCTTCTCTGTGGAAAGCTCCTCCATGAACAATAATAATCTGTTGCTACTTCATGTATTTCTATTTTCACACAATAACTTAATTTTCTGTGTGGTTGCAGTACTGCTTCTGCTTTCTCTTTGTTGCCTCTGTAATCAAGTCAACATTTCCTTTTATAACTGAAGACCTTGTTCTTTTACTTTCTTCTGCTATTGCAGTTTCTCCTCCAACACATGATTTGTAGATTTTTCAGAAAATGGGATGAATATGTAAAAGATACTGAACAAACATCTGTGCTATGGTGAAATTTCAGAAGACGACAGGTGTTGCAGGCAGAGCAGACTCGACTTGGGGAATTTAACTTTTCCGGCAATTAACATAAACATTTTATTATTGATTTAAGCATTGTGAGACCAAGACGATAAACAGTTCAACTAACAATGTGGGAAAACACCTCTTTCCCAGGCTGACCTTCACTCCGGACACCTCTCCTGCCCCTAGTTTCCAGTGCCGCTTACACACAGTCCCCCCAGCGAGGCAAGGGTGGCAAAGGGTCGGTTGGGGTCAGGGTTGGGGTCAGGGTCAGGGTCAGGACATGGTGGCTTCTCTCTGCTGCTCCTTGTTCCTTACTCTTCTTCCACTGCTCCTTCATTCTTACTTGTGTTTTCTGCTGGAGCATGGGCCCTCCATGGGCTGCAGCCTCTTGGGGGCATTACCCACTCCACCCTGCACTGCCACACCTGCAAACAACTGCCCCTGATTGGTGGTTCAGAAGCGCTTCCAGCTCCACTGGTTGGTTCAGCTGTGCCTTGTGGTGCCAGGTCTGTCACGGAGCTGGCTTAAACGGGCTGTGCCCGGCGTGGGGCAGCCCCATCCTGTCCTCACAGAGGCAGCCCCTGCAACCCGCCACCACCCAAACGTCACTGTCTGTGCCCAGTAAAAGGTGGAAGGCAGGAATGATCATAGAACCATAGAATGGTTTAGGTTGGAAGGGACCTTAAAGATCAGCTAGTTCCAATCCCCCTGCCATGGGCAGGGACACCTCCCACTAGACCAGGTTGCTCAAAGCCCCATCCAGCCTGGCCTTGAACACTTCCAGGGGTGGGGCATCCACACCTTCCCTGGGCAACCTGTTTCAGTGCCTCCACCACCGTCACACTGAAAAGTTTCTTCCTAAGATCTAATATAAATCTTCCCTCTTCCAGTTTCAAGCCATTACCTTGTCCTATCACCACATGCCCTTGTAAAATGTCTCTCTCCAGCTTTCTTGTAGGCCCCCTTCAAATACTGGAAGGGGCCCTAAGGTCTCCCTGGAGCCTTCTCCAGGCTGTACAACCCCAACTCTCCCAGCCTGTCCTCATAGCAGAGGGGCTCCAGCGCTCTGATCATCTCCATGGCCTCCTCTGGACCCACTCCAACAGGTTCTATGTCCTTCTTATGTTGGGGGCCCCAGAGCTGCCAGGTGGGGTCTCCCCAGAGCAGAGCAGAGGGGCAGAATCCCCTCTCTCCCCCCGCTGGCCACACTGCTTTTGATGCAGCCCAGGATGCGGTTGGCCTTCTGGGCTGTGAGCGCATGTTGCCGGCTCATGTTGAGCTTCTCACCCACCAACACCCCCAAGTCCCTCTCCTCAGGGCTGCTCTCCAGCCATTCTCCGCCCAGCCTGTATTTGTGATTGGGATTGCCTGACCCAGATGCAGGACCTTGCACTTGGTCTTGTTGAGCTTCATGAGGTCGGCACGGGCCCACCTCTCAAGCCAAATAATACAAGTTTCTTGTTTCAGCAGGGTGTATTCCCTAAAAGGGGTGCTTGAATGTAGCAGATTAAAGTATAACAAGATAAAAAGACTAGCAATAAGACCTGCACTGTTTTAAGCTATGAGGAAAATTGGTCCTAAGAACTAAAAGGAAATGACGTGTGTATTTCCACCAGCTATCAATCTAAACAAAATTGTGTCATCCTTTTCCAGTCAAACCTGATGGTATTGCATGGGTTCATGAGGAGAGCCCTTGCTAAACTTGGCAGCCTGTGGCATTCCTGGTGGGTGCTACAATGTGTAAAAATTACGGAGAAGTGGCAGTTTTAGCATGCACTGTCCTGCAGGTCACCCACAAACCTCCCAGTCTCTCAGGCCAAAGGATTTCAGTGAGAAACTAGAGATTAGAAATGGCTGGCAAGCTGTGTAGTTGTAATTTATGTAACAGTGCATCTTCACCGAGAAATGCATTTTTTGCCACACAAGGCAAAACCTTGTAAAACGCCTGACTTGCCCTGAACCCTGGATAACTTCACTTTATACACCCATGTTTCTTATCTTTTGAAATAACATTCTGTGAGTGCAGTCGTGCTGCAATGATTTAGGGTTTGAAACAAGCTGTCGGCCAGTGATATATTTGGAATTATTTTGTTAATTTTATTCATCACGTAGTGATTCTGGGACATGAAGGGCCACTCTGGGACTCAATTAAAACTTTTCCAGAGGACGTTAGGTTAGAAGTTTACTTCTACTGACATAAAAATCAAATGCCTCTTTGCTACACCACAGCTCAATTTAAATTTGAGTTTGTTGCCAATATTCAGAATCAAATTGAATACTTTAAGTTTTTCCTAAATACTTTTAAATAGGCATTCATTAAGTGAAAGCATTTGGCAAAATAGCTTTGATTCTGTACATCCTTAGCCAGAATCAGTGAGTGAAGTTGCTGCATGTCATGGACTGCAGTAACCACCAGCTCTTCTCCTGGCAACTGAAACAGAATCAGTGGCGATTTTGTCACTTCCACTACACCTTTCTAGAACTTCAAAGCCACTTTCTGCTGTATTTCTTATTCTTTCCTCTCTATGGAGAGGTTTAGCTGTAGCACCAGTAAGTCTTGGTCTCTTCTGCTCTCGCCAAGCAGAGGTAAGTGCTCTTTGGCACCGATTCCATCATTTCTGGGCTGTCATATCTAGTGCTCAATGTAATTAATTGGTTCCTGAAAACAGGTGTTTGGTTCTTTGGAATTTATGTTCTGATAAACCTCTTGAATAAGTAGTAGATTCTGTTAAAGTATTTTCGCTATTTGTCCTTTAGTTTTACATTCACATTTTTTTGTTGCCTTCATCTGCGTTGTAATTTTTAGTCCATTTGTTTCTCTGGTTTTGAGGCTGGTGTTACATTCAACCTGCAGGTACTTCAAGCTGTAAAAAGATAATGGAATAAGATACTGGATAACAGCTTTGTGAGCTTGGTGTACCATGATTTTAAAAGTCAAAACTCACGCCCAGCCTTCACTTTGGAAGAGAAAGGAGGGATAGGATGGCTGCGGTTTTGCTTTGGTTTTGTTTTCCTTTCTATGGAAGTTTTATCTTTGTGCACGTCAAGGCTGAGTCATTCACTTATAGCATGCAGACGGGTCAAAGGAGATGCCTAAAAACTGGGTCCATGCTTTTTGCCTAGTCTGTGTTTGAGTTTAAGTGTATGCATGTGTATGCTCATGTTTGTGTGTGTAGAGGGGTTTGTATATGTACATATGTCCACATTTGTCTTGTTTCTGTAGAATGGTAAAACCCAGTCGCAGTGAAAAAATATTTTTATATAAATGTATGAAGTGGTCTACACTCCTGAACAATGCAATAAATTAATATATTTTCAGATTAAAAGAACTTGACAGGTATTTGAGATTACTTTCCTCTTCTTTTTGCTGTGCAGCTCTTCCTGAGGTTTACACTGTTCTATAAAAAATCTGCACCAATCCATGGTTAATAAAGCTAATGTTTAAGCAAACTGTAGAAATCTTAAATCATTAGTGTTTAAGAAAAGATAAGAATGCTTAGGCCAATGAGACTGTTTGCCATTAACAGGTCTGTGGATAACATGACCATTTTGTGCTACTTTTTTTTTTACGCTGGATTTTTAATTTCTGGATATTTAGCTAATGTGCTTTAAAAATAAGATACAAAACAATCCGAAAGCAGGCTATTAATACATCTAATTAGTTTTAAATTATTTTTGATTATAATAGCTTTCATGAACCTGCTGGCTAAATGCATGCACACTCCATAAATCCTACCAGGAGAAAACCAAAACTAATATTGAGTAGAAACATATTAGCTTACATTTTGACTTTATTGAAGCAGATTAATGTTTTACTCTTAACTTCAGTTATGCAGGGACTTTTGCCCAGAAACTTTTAGATCTGATAGATGTAGCAGAATGTTTAAAATGGAAGATGTAACCTATTCTGGTAATTTCATAGTATAAAGTAAGTTAGCTTAGCTCTTAGGTTTTCAATAGCATCATTCCATAACACTTCATTTTTGCAGTGTATCTTTCCACTAATATTGATGGTAGTGGCAAGACTTTTCAAATATTTCATCTTTTTATAAAATTGCTATGAATGATATAGGAACTGGAAAAAAAAAAAACCCCCGAAACGTATAAGATGTCAGTGTTGAAGATAATACACTTATAGAAAGGCCATATGGAATGTATTTCTATTTTTGTTCTCGATTCTAAAGTTTCCATATCCGGATTTAAGAACATGCCAGAATCTGGCATTGCCTGGATTGGTTAAAGCTGTTATTAGATATGTGCTTTGACACAGACTTTGGGGAAAGTTCTGAAGCCCAGTGGAGATCAGAGCAGAGATCAGAGCAGAGATCTATGTAATAAATGGGTATTATGGCCCGTTCATTTTCAAAAGGCTGTGAACACGTGCTGAAGCAGTATATCTTAAAACAGGATTTAGGCCTGAATTTCTGTTTAGAGTTAAAGCTCTGGTGTAAGACACTTTGCCTCAATTTCTTTTGTGAGTCAGTAGAGATGTGATAAAGGGAGCTCTGTGTGAGTCTAGTACGGCACTTGGCATCCGAGAATGAGACAGATGGATCCACTGTGTCTAGTGAATAGGAAGGTTATCACCTCAAAATTCAATGCGTAATAACATTTAGTTGAATAATATCTTCACTGGAAATTCAGATGTAGCATAATTATCTCTCATTCTCTATAGAGCTCTTCCCATTGACATTTCTGTGTCCTTCACTGGATCTGATATTGGGCAAAAAATTACCGTTATGTTAATCATTGCTAATTCATACTGCTAACAGGCACTATCAGTACAGGTGAAACTTCAACTGTAAAGTAAGTGCTTTCTTGCCATTCCCTCTGGCAACCTGGGGATCCACACAGAAATGTTAGGTTTTCCTTAGGTCTAAATTCTTTTTTGTTTAAATAGTGCCACAGCTAAGACAATTTTAAATTGGAAGTTATTCCTACAGATTAAATAAAAAACAGTGCAAAACCCCACCCCCAAAATAAGGCCACCTTCTTTGAAAGGCACTATTTGCCTTTAAATGAAATGGCTTTATATGAGGTTGCATTATATACATAGGGAAAGGTCTCGAGGATTTCTAGGGACATTTTTCTTCTATTCTTGACAGCTGTAACCTGCAATCCAAGCTGCTTTTGACTTCTGTTTTATGTCTCTAAGTAAAGGTGGGATTGTTCGCTGAAAAGCCATTCTTTAGATGTTCAAAGAGGTTCCCTATCTTTTATATTTTCTGTTTAGTAACAAGCAAATGACTTTTTCTCCTTCTTAGTCTTACAGTTTGTAATTCAGTGGTAAATATGACAAAAGGTTCTGTGTGTTCTGTGATCTTGAGGCCTCATAACATGCCAGAGAATTACTGTTTTGACTTCTAAATTATCATTTAATCTTTCCTGCCATTGTGTATCAATGTAAATCTATTTCTTGCAGTTGTGAAAGGAAACTTTTGAAAATGTGAAATGAATTTAAACTAATTCAGCGTTACCTTCTTAAGGCCTCAAACAGTCTGACACATTATAGCTGAGAGATGCAGCGTGCCCTACTTGTATGCAAATAATAAGGACTGCTCCACTTCGTATTATTAAGACACAAAATGCTAACATTTTGAATTAAAATAAAAATGCAACTGACTAGTCCAGAGAGTGTTTTAGAATTTAGGGCTGGCTACCTGGAAAGATGAGCCCTTGATTCTGACATACAGTCCACAGAGTCAGGTGTCTGCAAAAAATGGTAATAAGGGGCTGAAAACTTACTTTTAAAATGGTAATACATACCCTGTTTTATTACTGTAAATTTCACCACCTCTTTATTTTGAGTTTATTTAGACGTAGTAATGTAGATAATGATGGTGATTCCTTAAGAGGAAAGCAAGGAATTGAAAACTCTGAGTCAAAATTGCAGCTAGGTGTAAGTATCGGTGAATAGTTTCGAAATGATCACACACTTGTCTTAGTGTTTTCTGGTTAAGAAATAATGTGCTGTGCTCATTATTTATAAAATCATTACCATATACCTATGCCAGTAGTTTCACGGTCTGCTGTTGAGTACAGTGTTGCAGAATAGGAACAGTTAAAACAAGGAGCTGTGAATGCTCCAAAAAGAAAGAAATTCAATATAATATGGATAGTCTATAAAACTGTTAATGCTGTAAGTAGAACCAGTCAACAAGGATAATGCTCACACTCCTGGTAGAGTGAAAGTTCATCCTGTCTGAGAGGTATGAGTCATGTCATACACTTGTAGAGAATTTGGTAACAAAGTAAATGTTCATGAACTAGACTGTGTGCCTTTTTGTTCTCTTTCTACTGGCTTCAAGTGCTTTCACTGTATCTTGCTTTTAAGTTGTGCTTTTGGTGGAAAAGCAACTCGACTGTCTGACTCGCTGCAAGCAAAACAATCTGATATATATTTGTGGAAGCAAAGTCTGTTGTGCTCAAGTCCTTTAAAAAGAAGAAAAAAAATAAATCTTCCTCCTTTTTTTTTTTTTTTCCCCTCCCCAACGCTATTCACGTTTTGTCCCAGCTATGCCAATCTGTCACTGCAGCTGTCAGTGTGATGCCTTTTCTTCAAAGCACAGAGATGGCTCAGCTGAAAGCACTGCTTCTAGTCAAGGGCAGGAAAAAGGTCTGTGCAGGGAGCAGTAGTTATAAGGCTGAAAGCCCACATGGTACATTGTCCGCATAATATAATACTTAATGTCTAGTTAAGGATTAGGGCAGAAAGGGAAGTGCAGGAGTAATGGGGAAAACAGGATCACTCAGTTCACTACACTCAGTAAAATTCCTTCTTTTGGTGATTGCTTTGGATTTATCTTACAGCTGCGGAATTGTGACTGTTCAGGAAGGCTTCTTCCCATTTTTGAAATCCGATTGAAATGTCTGGGAGCCCTCTGTATGCCACCTGGCCTAAGAAAGGGCTGTCTCTTTCATGAACTAATTACTACTGTTTTGAATTCATCCTGCAAGTTAGGCAATTAGACATGTAAAATTTTAAAACTCCCTGCATATAGATACTTATTTCTTGCCAACCATCATCTCTCTTAAAACTGACCAAATTAAGCCAGTTTTGCTAGAGTTGTTTTATAGCTGGGAAAAGCTAGGTAAAGAGTAATTAAATGTCTTGTTTAAGACTGAAGAGCAGGTCAAAGGGCAGAGCTAGGAATAAAGTCATTATCTTTGTCTTCCTGAAAGCCATTTCTTCCTCTCCTGCAGTCTCAAACTTAGATAGTTTATATCTGTGAGGGTATATAGAGTGTGACAAATAAGAGGCAGTGCTGTCTCAAAAACACAGTGCAGTAGGCAGTGATTCTCAAGAGAATCTAGATCTCTTTTGTGTGTGCATTTGTTAATTTATGCACAATTGGAAGTATTCTTGATGAGCTGATGAACTGCTGTGATAGATTTGTCAGGGTTCTCTGAGAAGAGCTCAGATATCTGGGTATCTTTTTTGAGAATTTGGTGAATCAGTGCATGTGACGTGTTTTTAAGTCAGACTAGCTAAGACACATCAGCCTGGAAGGTAAAATCCTTCTGACTCCCTGTTGCTACTTATCTTCTCTTGACCTATCGCTTGGGTAACTTCACCATGATTACAGGACTGTGTTGATGCTATTGTGTATTCTGTAGCTAGTACTATATTTAGGGCTCTCGCCAGTGGTTGCAAACTGTCTTCTCAACTCTGGATGATTAAAGCCTCCTACTTTCCTTTAAAGCACGAGCTACAAACAGGACACAACTAATAAAATCAGCTCCATTTCCTGCACTTAAATGCAATGTTTTAGCTCAGGATGTCAGTGTTCTTCGAATTACCATATGTTAGAAAGACTGAAGCAAAATGCTTGTATTAAATCCGTTTTCCCAGTTTAAAAAAATAAATAAATAAAATGAAACCCCCAAATCACCATACTGACTCGCTGTCCCACATGTGCACACATGCACAGATAGGAAAAAGAACAACGGAAAAGGAAAATTTCACTGATGATATTACTCATGAGTGAATGGTTATAGTCATTGTATCCATCTGAAACTATTGCCCCGAGAATCTTCTCCACGCTCATCTGTCTGATCAGGATGAATGCCTCAGCAGCAGAAAATCACCAGTTTGATACTTGAAGTTCAACTCTTCCAATTAGTAAAGAATACAGTAAGCACTGGTGTTAAAATGAACCCTGAAAGATATTCCTGCTTGAAAGCCAGTTCTTCACAGGCTCTGTAGGAAGGCTGGGCAGGGAAGGATCACACTATTCAAAGCAGCAGCTTAAATGCTTAGACTTTTGCAATGGAAGGGGTGCTGGGCCAAGCGAGAACCTGGGGGTTAGGATTAGGTAGGAAGCTAACAAATAGAAACATCCTGGGTGGGTGCCTCCAGGAAGCCTTGTCAAGGCTCACGAAGGACAGAGGGAGGTGATTACAAAGAGATCAATTTACAAAGGGTAAATTGTGCCTTCCCAACCTGACAGCTTTCTGCGATGAGATGACTAGCTCTGTGGATGAAGGGAAATCAATAGGTGTCATTTGCCTTGATTTTAGCAAGGCTTTCATCACAATTTCTGTCTTGCAGCCAAATGACAGAGGCAGTGAATGGATGGATGTACTAGAAGATGAGTAGGACAGTGGCTAGACCATCAGACCCAAAGGGTAGTGGTCAGCAATTCAAAGTCCAGTAACTGATGGCAAGTTACTTGTGGTGTTTCTACAGTGTTAATACTGGTGCTAAATCTGTCTAACATCACAGAATCACCTGGGTTGGAAGGGCCCTCTGGAGATCATCTAGTCCAACCCTCCTGCCAGAGCAGGGTCACCTAGAGCAGGTTGTGTAGGATGACATCCAGGCAGGTTTGGAATGTCTCCAGAGTCAGACACTCCACCACCTCTCTGGGCAGCCTGTTCCAGTGCTCTGCCACCCTCAAAAGAAAGTTCCTTTCAGATGTAACTTCCTATATTCAATTTTATGCCCGTTGTCCCTTGTCCTGTCACTGGGCACCACTGAAAAAAGCCTGGCCCCCTCCTCCTGGCACCCTCCCTTTAAGTATTGATAAACATTGATGAGATCCCCCCCTCAGTCTTCTCTTCTCCAGGCTAAAAAGACCCAACTCCCTCAGCCTTTCCTCGTAAGAAAGATATTCCAGCCCCTAATCATCTTTATAGCCCTTTGCTGTCCCCTCTCCAGCAGTTCCCTGTCCTTCTTGAACTGGGGAGCCCAGAACTGGATGCAGGACCCCAGATGGGGCCTCACCAAGGCAGAGTAAAGGGGGACAATGACCTCCATCAACCTTCTGGCCGCACTCCTCTTGATGCACCCCAGGATGCCACTGGCCTTCTTGGCCACAAGGGCACATTGCTGGCTCATAGTCATCCTGTTGTCCACCAGGACTCTCAGGTCACTTTCCACAGTGCTCCTTTCCAGCAGGTCAGCCCCTAACCTGTACTGGTGCATGGGGTACAGTTTATATCTTCATTAAGAACGAGAATGATCAGATAGAGTGTACTGTCAGCAAGGTTTTGGATAACCAGACTGGGCAGAGCAGATGGTACATTGAACAGTTGCTGTCCTGGGGGATCTCAACAGGCAGGAGAAATGTGCTGAGAGGAACCCACAAAGTTCAGTGAGAATAGGCAGGAGTTCCTGCAGCTGGACAGAATAAAAGGCGCAGCAGTCCCAGCCAGGCACACTCTGGCTAGGCAGAAGCTTGGCACAGTGGAGCACAAGTTGAGCATGAATCAGCCCCGTGCCCTTGCAGTGATGAAGGCTAATAGACAACTGGGTTGCACTAATAACAGCCGAGGCAGCAGTTTGAGGGACATCTACTCATCACCTGTGCGACTGCATTGGGAGTGCTGTGTCCAGTTCTACGTTCCCCGATATGCCAAAGTGTGTTGGATGGAGGAGAACTGAGATGGTGATGCACACAACAGTGATGGGATCTGGTGCACAGAACATACAAGAAAATGCTGACGGAGCTCAGTTTGTTGAGCTTGGAGAATAAGAAGCTATGGGAAGAATCTAACTGCTGTCTTCAAACATCTAAGTGATGATTAGAGAGCAGACAAAGCCAAGCTCCTCTCACAGATCTATAGGAGAAGTACGAGGCAATAGACACAAATTGCATTAAGCAAAATTCTGACTAGATATAGGAGAAAACTTTTCTCAGTGAGGGTGGTATCACGCTGTAGCAGCGATCCAGCAAGGCTGTGAAAGTCCTTCTGAAAGCGACTACAACTGACTTTGTGAAGGACCTGCACGTTCTGCTTGTGCTTGGTTGAGGAAGTAAAGGAGTAACTGAGTTTTCAAAGGAAATTCCAAGCCCCCTAAATATTGGTTTTTTTATAGTGTTCCCACAGTTACTAGTTTCTGATTGAGAAACCTCTTTAGCTTTACTTCAGGAAAATCTGATAGATGTGAGGCTTTGTTCCTCAACAGGTTAGAAGCCATTGGTGGGAGTATGAGAATATTTTGGAAAATGACTTCTGAAAGATGTTTGTTGTTTTAGCAGATACTGTTTTTGAAAGCTGTGTAAAGATGCTTTCATTCTGAAGACTGCAAACTTCGTTCATATTTGGTACTAGAACTTCTCACAGCATATAAAAATAAAAAGAAGATAAAATCAATGAAAGGCAAAATTTGGTAGAGACAACAGAATACTGTAAAAGACCTGAAATATCTTTTTCTTCCTGTAACAAAGGTAGCAGTCTTTAAGTGTATGGAGTTAAATATTCGTGTAAGTGAAAACTGATTCTAAAAAGGAAATCCTTTGTTTAACCTTCAGTGATAATACAGTTATAAATAATTCCATATGCCTAAAGCTAAAAATATTACAATCAAATGGCCTTCAGCTTTTATCTATCACTCCAAAGTGTCCAGTATTATAAGGCACAATGAGAATAAATGGCTATGGGTGTATAATATCTTTTCAGATACTAAGCATTTTAGTATTAAACTGTACCTTATTTCCTTAACTTATACATGCAATGAAAGGTATACACACTAAATTGTATGCATTTCGTTTTCGAGTTTTTACTCAAAGGTTACACATTTGTATAGAAATAATGGCATTAATCATCAGTAGCTGTTGTGCAGTAACACACAAGTTCTCTGAACACAGAATGATCTTAGAATCACCAAAATTGGAAAGAAATTTTGATATTCTTAAAGCATTTAAACTGCTGCACAAATGATAGATTTTTAATTCGGGTTATGTTACTTAGGTTTTGAAATCCTGCAGTGAATATTTGACAATAGAAATATGATCGGTGTTTTCAGTAGTGCTGTCATCACCCTTGCCATGCACAAAGAGACTGCAGTCTCTACAGCTTCAAAGTACACAGTCGTTCATTGGCTAATACACAATGTAGATAAATAGAACAAACAAGCTACTATGCTAAGCATTAGTACATTCATCAACTCAATACAATGCCTGAAAAGTCTTTGCTGACCAAGCAAGCATCAGTCAGGCAGAGAAGGGATGCCCTCCATCACTTTTTATACTCCACTGACTATGTGTTGATCCCTCTTCTCCCGAGTCCTTGAGCTATTAACAATCTTGTCTCAGCAGTCCTGCCTCTGTCTGACAGTTTACTTATGGTACGTGGCTCTACTCTACCCTGTCTCACAGCTCTGTAGCTTTCTCCAGAATCTGAGCCATATCTGAGCCATGAAGATTATGAGAAGGCTGGAGCACCTCTGCTATGAGGACGGACTGAGAGAGCTGGGGTTGTTCAGCCTGGAGAAGAGAAAGCTCCAGGGAGACCTTAGAGCAGCCTTCCAGTACTTAATGGGGCGTACAGGAAAGGTGGGAGGGACTCTTTATGAGGGAGTGTAGTGATAGGACAAGGGGTAATGGATTTAAACTGAAAGAGGGGAGATTTAGATTAGTTATTAGGAAGAAATTTTTTACTGTGAGGATGGTGAGACACTGGCGCAGGTTGCCCAGAGAAGCTGAGGATGCCCCATGCCTGGAAGTGTTCAAGACCAGGCTGGATGGGGCTTGGAGCAACCTGGTCTAATGGGAGGTGTCCTTGCCCATGGCAGGGAGCTTGGAACTAGCTGATCTTTAAGGTCCCTTCCAACCTAAATCATTCTGTGATTCCATGATTATGTAACTGGGTTGAATCAGAGCTCAGCCTTGGATCACCACCTCTGAACCCCAGTGTGGGAAGAGGAAGAGGTTAGGGCATTTCAGGTGGCTGGAAACTAGCCTGGATATGGGTTTCAACACTATGTTAAAGATCAGGTTGGGCAGCTTTACAGATTCACAAATCTGTACAAAATAATAGCTCTGTATTGCAAACTGAATATCAGCTGAGTACATATGAACCATGCAGAATACATAGCTTTGATATAAATATCATAGTGTATGTGCATATGCATATACTACGTACCAATAAGTAGTGTAAACATAAAATATTGATATTTATCCTCTCTAAAGATCATTTGATCATCTTGGTTTTACTCAAAAATGAAAAGTGGACTTGTAAGGGAAAGTGAAACCCCACCCCCAAGGTCCCCTAACTGTCAGTTGAGTATATCACGTTTCTTATAGCTCTACTGAAAAATGAATTAGTTATTATATATTCAGGATGGGATCCAAAGCCTAATGAAATTGAAAAGAAAGACCACAGTGAGCTCTGATTTGGAGGCTGAGAACCTTTGTCCTTCATCCTTAATTGACTGAACACTACCCAAAGTTCTGTACCGCTGGACGATGTGAATTCTATGGGAAGTCAGGCTTTTAGACTTTTAATTTAATGTATCATTATGGGTATTTAAATATTTATGAATTTCATATTTTTAAATGTCTCTTCTTTTTTTTTCCTCCTTTCAGGCAAGCCCTGCCCCTATAATTGTCAACACAGACACCTTGGATACAATCCCTTATGTAAGTATTGATTTTTTTTAATAATATATAGAATTTCCTTTCCCACAGAAAACCTATTCAGTATTGCATTGAAGTTATAAGTAATTCTTACAACTAATCATGTCTTTTACAGTTACACAATCTTTTCTAGAAGAAATCAGAAATGATAATTGCACTCAGGTGAATTATAGCATATTATATACACATAATTTGTAGTTTAGATGTCAACACATAAACTGTAACTTCCTAAAACTAGCCTTTCTTTGAAAAAAACTGTCATTTCATTAAGCCTTTCCTACTTACCAGGAACATAAAATATGAATATTTCCTTTTAGAGCAGCATGCATCATCCTACCTTATTAAGAAGATATCTAGATGCACGCTGTAATATTAGAATGGTGCAAACAGCTCTTCATTTGTCTGTCTATATTCCTTTTGTAGATGAAACTGTTCATGATAAATAACAGCACAAACTAGATGAATTCATGGTTTTTTATTAAAGTCTCTTCATTTTTATGACTTTTAGAAAAAACAATTTTCCCCTAAAATAAATGCATGATTTTATTAGAGTTTAAAAGATCTACTTTTCTACACACATTTTATATTGTTGTCATTTTAGACTGTAAAAGCAACTATAGTTGAAGATAAAGGACACAGAGAAATACAAAATGAATCCATAACAAAGAAAGTAACAGGCTTAAAAAATTGGAGGCAAGAAAAGCGAGTAGTACAAATCTAGCCAGCTAATATAATCGTTCTTCTTGCATACCCTTACTTATCTTCTTAAAGCTCTTAATTAACGTCTCTCATCTGTCACATTTTGTCCACATCTGTTTATTATGATACCAAGGCATAAGCCTAATTATTTATCCACCTACACCAATCGTATTGCTGGACTATTGATGAGGAATTTTAATAGGGTTTGTCCTGGCCAGCTTGTTTGCATCTGACAATTCATAAAACTTAGAAATTATTGTGCAGAACACATATAAATATCACAGCTAAGAGCAATTTAGACAGAATGACACTGCTGTAAAGCAGAAGAGAGTTAAATCCCTTGTTGGGAATTTCAACCATTGGGAAAGATGGAAAAGTTAAATAAAGTTCTCTCTTTGTTTGCATTCAGCTTTCCTTAAAGGCGTTCTATCATTTCTAAATCTCAGTTTTGCTTCCTAACGTCAGAACCATTTGCTCTGTTCTCACTTTCAATAGGTCTGGCTTTTCTTTGGTTTTAATGAGACATTTTACACTTAGTGTTCTCTGGGTCTACCAAGAGGGACATTGTGAACCCCAGTTCTCATTTCCAGCACTGGACCTGTGCCCAGGATACTCTGCTACGGGGTTGGAATTCCTAAATACACATGCAATTAGACTGGTGACAAGATGTTCAATAAATATGATTTATTCCCATAACAGAGTCTATCAATACTGAAGCACTTTATACCACTTTTTTAGAGAAAGGAACACTAATATTAAAAAAAAAAAAACAAAAAAACAAAAAAAAAGACACATTCAAAAGAAATATTGACAGTAGAGTGAAAAGTGCCTGTGGGCTGTTACAGTCTCCAACACATGATGTGAACTAGATAAATAAACAGAAGGTGTTTATTGTAAAAATAGACAATTGTGAATTAGTCACCTTGCTCTTACCCGGTACAGGGGAAGAGTTATGTCCCTTAGATATGGGACACAGCCGTACTACCAAAAAGGGGCTAATTTAGACTGGCCAGTAAGAGATGTCAAGGTGAAGCGTATCTGCTGAGCCCAGGCCAACATAGTGGCCCACAGGACACACGGTCTTTGCTTTAAAAATAAATATTTCTTTCTGATCAAGATCTGCATGCTTGAGCGTTGTCTGAAATGAGACAGACAAGTATATGGACAAACCACCTCTTCTTCCAACCTAGTATTTTGGAGGGTGGGCTGGGAGAGCTCTGTTTTCCTTCCTGCTCCCAGGACTAGTTCAGTTAATTTGGTTTGGTTTCATTTTATGGTATTTCTTCTGCTAGGAAGCTGTGGCAGTCACTGGGCCAGATACATTTGCTTGTGCATGCATCACCTCCTGGCCCAGTGACCCTTTCAAGAACCAGTGTACAGACAGCTTGTGGTGGGTTGACTCTGGCCAATAGCCAAACACTCTTCTCACTGCCCTTTCCTGTGGTTCAGGGAGAAAACAGAAGGAAGGCAAGAGGAGTTGTGTATTGAGATGATGGCAGTTAAATAGGGAAAGCATAAGCTGCACATGCAGGCAAAGCAGAATAAGGAATTCATTTACTATTTCGCATTGGCAGGCAGATGTTTAGCTGCTTTCTGGAAATCAAGGCTTCATCACGTGTAGCAGTCACTTGGGAAGAAAAATGCCATAACCATGAATGTCCCCCTTCCTCCTCCTTTCCCTGAGCTTTTATTGCTGAGCATGACATCATATGGTATGGAATATCCCTTTGGTCAGTTGGGGTCAGCTGTCCTGGCTGGGTCTCCTCCCAGAGCTTTACCCACTGCCAGCCAACTTCTTGGTGGGAGAGGAAGGGCAAAATGGGAAAGAGAGAATGCCTCCATGTTCTTCAAGCTCTCTTCATCAAAAGCCAAAACATTGGTGTGTCACCAACATTGCGTCAGCTACAAATCAAAGCACAGCATCATCCAACCTACTGTGAAGAAAATTAACTCCATCCCCGTCAGACCTAGTACATCCTATAATACCGTGGGGTGTTACTGGAGTTGTGTCTCTCAAATATTTGGAAAGGCAGAGAAAGGCAGAGGAAAATCTTCCAAAACTGGATGCTCTAAATCTATGATAATGCAGCCATTATAATATAATTTATCTTACAGGAAATACAATTTAGCGGATATATCCTAAAAAGTTTTTTTCCAACAGGTCCATTCAGAAAAGTAAAAGAAAGCCAGATTTAATTATTTTGAAACTTGAACACAAGTCTAGCACCTGCCTTTTCAGCACTGTCAGGACTTCCAGATGTGCCTGGAGGAAGACTGTAAATGCCTAGGGACACCTCTGGTGGCAGTTTAAGCATCCTTAGTGTTAGCTAGCCAGTTATTAAAGCTTCTGAAAGGTATCATTCTTTTTTAGTTGCCATGAAAAACCATCTAACACTATAGGGACAAATTATTTCATGGATCAGAGAAGCCAGGTTAAATTAAGATATTTTCTGTCCAAAGCTAAAAGCAGCCATGATGTAAGTGAGCATAGAGAAGCTGATCCTCTCCCCTAACTGCAGCATGTCTAAAACACTCAGAAGTGCTGATTTTCAAGGCTAGAGTCATCTTAGATCCCTGCTCTTCAGCTCCTGTTGTCAAGCCTCAAAGCACATGTGGAGTCCAGGAAGCCTCCTATGGGGCAAACAGGCAGAAATTTTTAGATCTTACCAAATGGACCATGTTTCCTATGATCATATTGTGCTTCTTATATCCTGTTTTTCTCTAACCTTATATGCTTGTCCTTTAATTCTTTCATTTGAACGTCCATTCCACAAATCTGAGTACCATTTCTAAATTAACTTGTTGAATAAAATTCAAAGGCAAGTGGACATATATGCAAGTGATACCTCTCATGAAAATTTTTGACATATTAGTTTCTGATGTCTGAATGTTCCGGTTTTTAAGATGCTTTTCATTGCAACTGATTAATGCTGTCCACTCATGTTTTTGCAAAAAATCACTGCTTTAAAAAAATTAAACAATATATAATTTTTTTCTTTTATTAAAACCTATTTTTTCTTCAATAACTGTAATTTTAATTGTATTTACCATAACAAAGTTAAGTAATCCATTTTATGCCATGTAGAAATTATCCCTAAATAAGATCCAGCTATTTTTAGTCTTGCTACATACCAGATGGAGACTTCTCATGATTTCGTTTAGCTGTTGGCTCAGGAGCGCAAGAAACCTGTCTCATGGTTTTGTTTTACGCAATGGACCTTCAATGCATTTCTATGTCAATAAGAGCTCTGCTCATCCGTGCTGCCATCTTCCTCCAAAACTTCCTGCATGTTTTCAGAGGGAGGGGACCTCACAGCAATTATTAGCATTCACAAAGCATTTTCAAATGTGATGTTTCCACTGGTCCACCAGTGAGAAATTTCCTTTTTACAGTTGGTATACAACTGGTAAACTGCGTGATTTGTCTCATTAACATTCTAATGATTTAAATTCATGTAATTAAGCCTTTTGGTACTGTTGACATTCTTCAAACCTTTCACCTCAATAGATTGGAAAAAAAGATCATTCTGTGAGGGGCTGTTTTTCATCAGTATGCTTTTCTTACATGAGATAAAAGAAAAGGCCTTATTCTATTACACTATATGTTATTCCTTATAATTTGGGCCTACAGCGAATAACAGAAGAAACAGTTAATTAGCTTTGTTTCTAGGTTCAGTGACTTGAAAACTGGCTTGCCAAGCTTTGGACGTGGGAATAAATTTGATAGGAAGCTTCGATGGTACAAAATGAATTATTCTGTGGCATTTTAAGCACAATTAAGTATTTGTGGGAGTTTGTTTGTTCTCTATTCTTTGGCTGTAAATTTTAGATCTTTTGGTATAATGAGAAGCTTTAATTTAATAACATATGAATCATCTCAGTTTCTCTGTTGCACAGAATAAGCCTTATTTATTTCTTTTTTAGTTTCCAAAACTCTGTATAGTTAAGTTGAAAGTAGCTATAAGGCTAGCTTTGCTGCATCACTTTCAGAAATTCATGGGAACCTTCCTATTTATTTCATGATGGAATTTCATGTTCCTGTCATCTTAACTAAACGTTAATATAAGTTCACTCAGGTACCATGGTTGTTCTCTTCCTCCCTCTACCTTGTCACAGTGATATCGAAGGAATATGTACTTTATTCTCCTTTTGGTGCCAATGAACTCCTTGTATTTCTTTAGTTTTCCATTGTTCTTGCAAATTTATTATTATTATTATTGTTGTTGTTGTTGTTGTTGTTGTTGTTGTTGTTGTTATTATTAATTATTACACTTTATTGTTATTACTGGTTTGCTCTTCTAATTGTGCCGCCTATGCTGAGTTCTGCGCAGATACACTCCAGTTGTTTCCTAAAGAAAAGATTTTCAGACTACTCAGGTTATGTTTTCGTGAGCTGTAATCAAATCTTTGGACTGTTTCACACATGCCTGAGCACAGCCGTGCAGATGGCTGTGTGGCTGCTTTGGTGCATCCCTGCTTAGGGACACCGGGAGCTCAGATCCTTTCCGGAGCATGGCAGTTGCTCTGTGACAGCTCCTGCGCAGGCAAATGTGGGGGCCATATTTATGCCAAAAGGGGGAGGTTAGGAAAATTTTCAGCTTTCTTCCCTGTCATCCCAGTTAGTCAGTGCACATGGATTTAGCAGATCAGAAGGAGGTGCATAAAAGCTTAAACAAAAGGCTGCAAAGAAATATAAATTCTTTCTATCCTGCTCTGATGGTAAGAAGAATGGGGTGAAATTTGCAAATTTCTGAGACAGTCAGTATTCTAAAGGCTTTTATTGGATAATATGAATGTAGGCGCAGCCTAGACTTAAATAAGTAAATTGGAGGAAGGAGGGGAAGGAGGTGGCCTTATATATTTCTACAATAAAACATAAGTCATGTGGCATTATATAATGAATATTAAATGTCATATATAACTATGACTGATGAGCAAATTTTTAAAGACAGTGGTAATAGAGGAGTAAAAATAGTTTTTTTGTCTAAAAGGGTAGGATCTAAATTTTCACAAAAGTAGGGAGCTCTGAGTTGGGATTTTTTTATTAGTGAGTGCATTAAAATATATAAAAATATCAACATCTAAGTATAGGTATCTATTTTCCTATTGACTTCTCTTCCAGATAAATCTGTTACTTCTTTCCTAATTAGTTTGATCGTAGTCTTGAAAGTCAGATTGCACATCTTATTTTCTCAAATGACTCTTAAGTTTTCCAGATTGTTAAACACCAGTTTTGTTTGTTTGTTGTTTATACTCATCTTTCAGTCTTTCAATTAATGTGGATTATAATGGAAAAGCTAAAACTGGTAGAGCTCTGTGCTGCCTTGGCTTGGCTTCTCTGTTTTGGCCCCTGAATTTTATCCCAGCAATGTTGTTTGCCTTGGCAGTCACCGCTGTGTTCTGCCTGTCATCGCTTCTGCAGTGGGATAAGAGATTTTTCTTTTATAATAGCCATATTGACAAGATTGATTTAAATCATGTTTATAAAATATTTTGAGATCATTAGTGAAAAAAGTGCTACATAACACAAGACTAATGAACTAACGTAGAACAACCCCCCTTAAACATGCAAAAATAGAAAAATCTTCATCCTGCCATCTGATGACTTAAATGGATTTTGGTATGATGGATAGCAGAAAAATATGTTGTTGCTGTTCAAAACCCAAAGCAAAAATACAGAATGGATCTTATGAATCTGATTTATTCAGCCTCTATTTCATATCCATTGTTTTTCTAATGGAAAATCAATAAGTTTCAAACCTTTTATTTTAAAATACACGGGTTTAGAAAGAAACATCTTTACAAAAGGAGCCAAAGTGATTTTGAAGTGAAAATGTAATTGTTTTTACTGGGTTTTTATTTTAGATTCTGGATGCAATTTTGAATATTTAAGCCTCATCAAAGACATAGTTTTTAACTAGGGGAAAAAGCAACTCTTCAAAGTGAAATAACTTCAAGATTTGGTGAGATTTCTTTTCCTCAGGAATGAGCACTACTTTGCATATTTAAGAGTTACATATCTTGTTACATAAAAAATCAGAAGAAAAACGTAATTGTGTCTGGATATAGTTAGAAATATCAACATCCTGTCAATCCAAAAAGTAAAAGCAGCCCTTGGTCACATATCTAATTACTCCATACTTCTATTCTGCAAAATTATAATATTTTCCATTTCCAACTGCCTGGGAATAACCCTGGCCTTTAGACTCAATCAAGAAGTTCTTTCTGTAGACTTTTAGACATTGTCACTAGCACAATGGGAGAGAGGAGCTTATTGACCTGTAAAGAAAGCACATCATAGGCTTGTCTGTGTCCCTCTGTTTCAGGTGGACCCAGCAGAGAAAATGTACAGTGCCTCATACTTTTTGGATTTGGACTGCTTAGAGTGCTTGTACTTTAGAAGTTTAGTCCAGATCATAGGTGTGCTTGAGAAGCAAATTCCCTGCATTGATCAGTCTTTATTTCGCACACTGGAGTTTATGAAGCAGACTTTCTGACAAAAACCTAAACAACAGGCTTCTGGATACCCCCTACACACTAGCAGGCATTCCCTCCTTTGGGTGACATTGAAATAAAGTCACACTTTCAGGTGACCCTGAAAGAGGTACTGTGTTTTGCTTTTGCTAAGTCTGTTCCTGTTGGGCTACTCTTCTCATCCTTGTAGTCTCTCCTGTGGGGAAGCCAGCAAGGCACTGCTCTATCAGTTGTTTTTATCACCCTGAGAAAAATCATATATACTTCTGAGGATGTGGGAGTGTGTGTACATACCCCTCCTCTACACTCAGCTACACTTCATTTTTAATTCGTATGAGGTAATTCATCCACAAAGTCGGTATGAGCTGCAGAATGCAGAGCATGTCTGTTGGAGTTGTTTGAAGCGCTTAAAGATTTGAGTCAACCTAGAACTGCGTGGCCCGAACTGACCTAAATTAAATGTAGTTTGATTTTGTTTTTGTCCTGCTCTTCCTAGCCTTGAATTAGCTTCTGCTTTTGTGTCATTTTTGATATATTGCACTACAGACCCACAGTTAGCGTTACTGGATTTTGTAGCAGTAAGCTAAAATCAGTAGGGCCTGCGGATTTGCAAGGATCCAGTGGCTAACATAACCTCTTAAAAATATGCTTTAATTCTACAGTCTATGGTCTTAAGCAACCAAACCCATTGTCTTCCATAAATATTTCTGTTCATTTTAATTTTCATTTTTTTGCATAAAAAGCTTAATTGGGATATAAAATTAAGATATTGATAAAGCTCTTCAAGTATACAAGGCTATTTTTCCATGGCGATAGCCTTATTCTAAGTTGCTTTTCCATGAAATTGCAGTTCTGAACCGAATTGGGAAATATAACATAAAGAGTACAAGGGAATAATTACTCATCTATAGACTTAATCTCTTTGTGATTTGAGACAATGGCACTCGTACGTAGATTTCACTGTATTAGAAAGGTGTACAACTTAACTGAAAGTTGTTTTCAAAAGTGAAAGAAGAGTTAGCACAGATGTCATTATCTTAATAGTTTTAGTTATACAAAAGTAAGAAAGAGCTTCCCTGTTCCATAAAACTTCATTTGGATGACTTCAGATGTCAGTTAGTCAAAATTTAGTGTTGTTGTCAGACACAGACATATTCCTTTGGCCTTGGATAGCCTCAGAAGTAAAGAGAAAGTATCTGCTCGGTATTGAAGAAAAAACTAATTTTGATGAAAAGTAGAAAAGAAAAATGCTGGTTTCATGTCTTATTGGAAATGGAAGGGCTTAATTTCTATGCCACTTCAGTCTTTTAAGATGAGATATATCTGAAATATATTTTATGAGAATCCCTCTTTGTAATTTTAAGGATATTTATTTTTTATTTCTAGAATTGATTTATGTTTTGCTTTGCAAATTACGTCTTAAAGTTCAGCCAAGGCAAGGTTGTTGCTATCCTGGCAGTACATAATGCAACACTGGATAGAAAAGATTTCCTTCCGTTATAATCTTTTATGTATTGCTCTTAACATTATCCACTGCAGTTTTTATAGGCGACGTTTTTCACCTTATTTATGTTAACTTTTTTAAAGTTTTAGAATAACTGCAGTGTGTTCCTACTCTTTTCCTACAGCAATACAAATAAACATGAATGAATACCATTTAGCATTAATAAAAATGCTAAATTAACCATTTGAATTCTCTCTCATTTTCCCTCATTGTTAGCCAGGGCTTAGCTGATCTATGCTGTAAAACTAACACACCTCCAGCACAGTTTCAGGAAATGCTCTGAAGCAAAGTCCCTGCTGTTGCAAGTTGTGAGTGTTGACTGTTTTGGAATGTGACTCATTTCTCATCCGCATTTTACATAATAAAAACCCATGCTACTTTTAATGCAGTGATCTGGTGAATCAGCCTCAATGGTAAATTATATTTTTAATTAGTGTTTAGATGACCTAGCTTTCTGCATATAGTAGAAAATCCAAATATACTACAGATAATATCAGTTTTCCTGATCTTATAAATCCCAGCTTTCATAATTTTCTCTAAAAGATTGTCTTAGTCTGAGGGTAATAGAAAGTAAAGATGCCTACATGAGATAAATTTCCACTTCATGGAGATTATTAATAAAAAGAAATGACAACTGCAGTGGATTTCTTTTTGTATCTTACATTAGCATATTCTATCAGCTGTCGAGTGATTTGTGCCTGTAAATTGTTCTACATAAAGATGGCTATAGTTTAAAACTTTGGATTCTTTTTAGTTATAAATTGTTTGTGCAGAATATGTGAAGTTTTATGTTAGCTAGGCAGAAAGCTTCAGTTTAGTGGCAAGTGTGATTGCTTCATTCTTTACACAACTTAATTGGGCAGTAGTGTGGTCGTAAGAAAATTAATCTTGTATAATGTCCAAATTCTGGACTTAGACTTTGCAAGGGTGATGGAAAAGTGAGCATTGCACACTGGGTTTATCTTGAAACTATTGAACTGTAATAATTTTTCAAATAATGTGCAGTGTACAAGGTTGATTAATCACTCTGATTTCACCATCATCTTTCTCTTTAGTAGAAGCAGATTGCTGTTATCTTAATAGTGCGTTTTCTTACCCTATAAATTGTAAAAGTCTCCAACTGTCTATATGACCTCTTGTTATTCCCCCAAAGGAGGAAGAAAGTAATTTGCAGCTGGTGCTTTCAATACCGTTTCATTTCTTTTTTGAGGCATCATGTATTACTTTGAAGTTTGTTCATAAAATAAGCCAGAGAAGTGCTCCTCTTTCATTCTCCAGGCATTTGATTTTCATATAGAAGGACACAAATATATTCTAATTTACGGAACATTTTTTCATATATCTTGACATTGTTGAAAGATGTCCATCTTTCTTTCAAAATAGGGACCAATCTCCAGGAGCTATTCTCATGACTTAATGAGACAGATCTCATCTATTAGACAGGTTGGTCCTTACTCAGGACTGGGTATCCCTGTTTCAATGACATGTCTCAGTGAACCTTATCTCTATATGCAGATGTATTGGAGAAAAACAGATGATACTTGACTTTCTACACAATTCTTAAATTCCACATCTTTTTGATTTTTGTCTGTAGCTAAAACCCAATTAATTTGTATTTTATAGGCATTCCCCTGCTTTAGTAAAGTTAAAGCTTTAACATTGTATATAGTTTGCCATCATATACACTGTGAGCGCAGTTTATTTCCAGGTCTTTTTCTAGCCGTTGCTCTTTCCCTGCCAATTCTTAGTGAGGAATGACTCAAAAAGATTATGAGAGTAGCTTTCTGTGTCACATTTTTAATCCTTCTGCTTTGGTGAAAATAGGAGGAACATCGCAATGAACATGAGCCTGCAAAGTTAAACATTTTTTCCCTCAGTTTAGCCTTGCATTGTGTTGTAGTTTTTGATAGCAAAAATTACTATATTTACAATACATGTTCTTGAATTATTAAAAGATGTTAGGGGGTTGCTGAATTTGGTAGCCTGATAGATGCAAGGCTGATGCAACTCCATGTCGCAATGGCCAACCAGTAGCAAGGCTGAGCCTGTATTCCCAGTAAGCACATACACGAACAGGACACTTATACAAGCATACACATGGCTGAGCAGCACAACATGGATGCAATCAGCACTCTCACAAACAAAGGGATGAGGATTAACAAGACCAAGTGCCGGGTCCTGCACTTTGGTCACAAGAACCCCAGGCAGCGCTACAGGCTTGGGGACAAGTGGCTGGAAACTGCCTGGGGGAAAAGGATCTGGGGGTCCTGGTAGACAGTTGGCTGAACATGAGCCAGCAGTGTGCCCAGGTGGCCAAGAAGGCCCATGGCATCTTGGCCTGTATCAAGAATAGTGTGACCAGCAGGAGCAGGGAAGGGATTGTGCCCCTGGACTCAGCACTGGTGAGGCCACAGCTTGAGTGCTGTGTTCAGTTTTGGGCACCGCAGTATCGGAGAGACATTGAGGTGCTGGAGTGTGTCCAGAGAAGGGCAACGAAGCTGGTGAGGGGTCTGGAGAACAAGTCTTATGAGAAGTGGCTGAGGGTGTTAGGATTGTTTAGCCTCGAAAAGAGACCTCCTGAAAGGAGGTTATATTGAGCTGGGGGTCAATCTCTTCTCCCAAATAAGAAGTGATAGGGCAAGAGGAAACAGTCTCAAGTTGCACTAGGGGAGGTTTAGATTGGATATTAGGAAAAACTTCTTTACAGAAAGGCTTATCAAGCATTGGAACAGGTTGCCTAGGGAAGTGGTGGAATCACCATCCCTGGAGGTATTTAAAAGATAGGTAGAAGTGGTGCTGAGGGACATGGTTTAAGGGTGTTTTTGGCAGTGTAGGTTTATGGTTGGACTCGATGATCTTGAAGGTCTCTTCCAACCCAAGCGATTCTGTGATTCTGTGGAAAGCACCACCAATGTCCTCATCATGTCCCCCTCCCTCGCATGTATGTATATATACATATGTACAGTGTGAAAACTGCCAGTATCTGGATTTAAACACTTGGTCAACTCAGGAGAGCCGGCCCCAGGTTCTTGCTGCACCCAGGTGTGCAAGCCCTTGAGGCTGCAAGCCCTCTCCAGCTGCTGGTACAAACCCCTTTGCATCCAACACACACACACACACACACACACACTGTGGATCCCTCTAGTAACTGAGCTTAGACACACAGTCCATCCAGTAGCTGGCCCTGAATCCTTGCTCTTCCCCCTGCACAGTAACACACACACACACACACGCGCGCGCGCGCATGCGCGCGCAATGGTGTCTCAGTCAGCCCCTGCAATCTAAAGTCTCTTGGACAGTCATCATGGAGCCCTTGTCCCTCCAGGAGCCAACTCCTCCAGCTGGCTCACTCCCAGTTACACACCCCACCCTGTTTTCCAAAGGCTTCTCCTATGTGCCAGCTAGCCCAGCTTGCTGTTTGCTGGCAATCACCCACTGCCATGTGCAGCCTCACTCATTCCAGCTGCTGGTACCACAGACCCCCATGCACAGAACAGAGCACCCTTCACCCAAGAAAACAGGTAGAAATGGAGTTTAATGGAAGACACGACAGATGATGCTCAGCAGAGCGCTGACCAGCCTTGTTTACCTGTGAGTGGCCCCTTTTATCCCCTAACCCTTCTATTTCCCGTGCTTCTTCCTTTCCAAACGACCTTTACCTCTCCTTTTTCCCCATCTTTGGTTCCTCCCCTAGAAATCTCATAAGTCTTGTTACAATGCCAAGATGCTTGTTCCCTGCATCCCACAGCGTGTCCCAGCCCCATAGGCAGTGATGCACTTCCTGGACTGTCAGGTGCTCTCCAGTTGACCCATGGTGCTGGGTGTCACCCTTAGCCCATATGGGGCTGAGGTTTCCCTGGGAGGGGATGGGTCTCCGATACGATTACAAGGGTTCCTCCACCTGCCTTTGTGATTCTGTGCTTGCATGTGTGTGTGTGCACCTTTGATGGGCTGATGGCTCCTGTTATGAGCCTGGGAGGAGCCAGGCAGGGTGTTAGTTGGGCTCCCTCACCTGTCGCTGACTCTCTGTGTGCCTTTCTGGGGGCGGATGAGCTTTTATCACATACCCTGACACAACAGATTCCAAATATGGGATGAGGTAGAAAAAAATTTAATCCTGAAAAATTATACGTCTGTAGAGCAGATGTGTTAGAACATGTCCAGGAGACAGATATACTTGAAATACTCGAAGGGAGGGTGCCAAGAGGAGGGGGACAGGCTTTTTTCAGCCCAGTGATAGGACAAGAGACAACAGGCACAAACTTGAACATATAGAGTTCCATCTAAACACGAGGAGGAATTTCTTTAGTTTGAGGGTGGCAGAGCACTGGCAGAGGCTGCCCAGAGAGGTGGTGGAGTCTCTGACTCTGGAGACATTCCAAACCCGCCTGGACACCATCCTGTGCAACCTGCTGTAGGTGGACCTGCTCTGGCAGGGGGGTTGGACTAGATGATCTCCAGAGGTCCCTGCCAACCCTGGTGATTCTGTGGTTCTGTGATATTGTACACAAATCCACCTATGATGATCGCTGACCACTAACTTTGTTACATGTAGGTGAGATAAAAACCAGAATATTTTCCAAATCTCTGCTGCCAAATAGTTTAAAGTTTAGATGTGGAAATCACAGGTTTCAGTATGTCAGGAAACCTATGGAGAACATACTACAGATGTTTTGTATAATTGGTAAATTATGCTCTACTTCTGAAAAGAGATGATGCAATACTTGGAATTTCAAAGTGGTATTGCATAACATTGAACATTTCAAAGTATTTTTGTGTTGCAGTTGTGTATTTTAGTGTATTTTTTCAACCACAGGTTTTTTTGTAACACTGCTTTCTTAATCCAAGGGAGCTTATTGTGCAGTGCAAGCTTTTTGTGCTTGTTTTAAAGAGCGTTGTGTGTCAGCATTTTCTAAAGCTTTCTTTTGGCTTTTTTCTTAGTGTTTCAGTAAGTCACCTCTACTCTTGTATGCAGTAGTTAATAGATAACCTTAAAAGCATATTGTTCTTTTAGAATACTACACAATGCATAGAAATTATTTCAAAAGTAACATTCAGGATCACCTTTCAAGATTTCATCTTCATATCAGAAATTAAACTGAAGGGGGGTAAAAGTGATTTTTCCCTCTCTCTGTGGATTTAATTTGAAGAAATTTTTATAAAAAACTGGAATTTCTCTCAAACTGATGCAAAACAGTTTTTACTACCAAGAAAGCTGAGAAGCATTTGGAACAATTTGATGAATTTTGGCTGGGCTTAGATTGTGACTGATGATCAGTTGTGCTGTATTAGCTGCTTCTTGGGGTGTGCACTGTTAATCCCTGTGAGCAACGGTTACGTCAATGTTCTTTCCCTGAGCTTGTCAGGAGGAGCAGAAAGCCACTTTGATTTTGTCTCAGCCATTCAGACTGTCTTCCTTTTTTTTCTTTTTTTTCTTTTTTTTTTTTTTTTATTGCAGCAAAATTAATTGGGCATGAGGGAGTTGTTCTGCTATGCTTTTAGTTCTACAATGCAGAGGACCGTGGCTCCCTGCCCATACATACACTAAAGACTCTTCCAAGATTTTAAGGGAAATAGCGAACCTTTTTACTGCTTTAAAAAATACTTTTAAAGTAAGTGATTCACGTGTAAAAAGCTTGTCCTGTGGAATACATGAGTGTTTGCTTATAAATGTATATATACTTTGTTTATACGAATATTCCTTATTATTTGGGCAAGTATTTTCCTTACATTTTCAGGTCTGCTCCCTCCTGCAGGTGTAAGTACATCCACAGATGAATAAATGTAACATCAGCTACACTAGTACAAGCCCAGTGACACCAATGGGATTGCACCAGTGTTACTAAGAGTACAGTTTAGCCTTCAGTATTTGTGCTAAAGTTAACACACGAGAAGAAAATAACCCAGAAAATAAGTATGTGGTTTGTTCATAGGCAATGGAGTGAGAGAGCAGGGAAGGCAATATTAACTTTAAAGGTAAACAAAGCTACTGGGAGACAAATTTAGGCTCAAAAGTATGGGTGAGACTACATTGCCACTTAACAAATTGCAAGAGATTAGATTATGTTGGCTGTATATTTATTTATTGAGGAAATGGGGCATTCTCATTATGTATATTACATATATTTCATTATACGATTGCTACATAAACATGTCATGAAACTCAAAGAATGCAGTAAATTATTGCTCTTTGCTTGCCTAAAATTTTCCCAGTTAGTATGCTATTGACTTCTCCCTGAAACTGAGAAAATTTTAAGTGTTTAAATGAATCAAACTTAACCCACAGTTTATGTATTAATTTCTGCCTTTTAAACACTTTAACTAGATTTACCAACCTTTTAAATAAAATTATGCAAATTACAGTATTAAACATTATAAAAATAACCTTGTAAGTCCCAAGTTACAAGTACTTCATAATATTTGTTGATGAAATAAGGTCAATCAAGCAACAGCAATTTTCCATTTTTAGGTATCTTGTGCATGGAATGAAATATTACACAGGAAAATCATTTCTAGAAATGTATGAACTGTTCAGACTGCTGAAAAGTTTGATGGATTTTCTTCTAAAACTGAAACGGACCAGAGATACAGGAACCTGACAAACTGAGAGTTTATGATAACTGATATGTTAGGCTGTCAGCAACGGCAGAAGCACAGAAGAAAACGAAAGGCAGAGTGACTGTGAACTTCTGAAGCCATATAGTAAATGACCTGAATTGCACAAGAAAGAATGTGATTTTGTGGAAAGAAATAACTGTATCGAGTCATCTGGAATGCACTGTTTCAAATTCCTGCAATGACGTATATTTTAAATATAAGATACAGAATTACAAGGAATTTCACAAAATTATTTTGTTAAGATGCAAATCCTAAAAGTCTAAAGTGTCTTTGCAGAGTCAGTGAGAAGACACAGGTTCCTCAAATGGCAATTTCTTCTGAAGACAAAGGCACATGGCATAAATCACCCCTTCTTGATTCCTCTCTCCTGTGCCTTTAAAAAAAAAGAAGCCTAGATGGCTCTTAATTTAGATTTTTACCTGTTAGATAGCTAATATGATGGCATATGAATTTCTCGTAGTGTAAGAGAGAAGGTTGTCAGTACAACAGCTGAAATTTGTGTTTTTCTTTTGCCTAAACAGAATTTACAAACGGATGTAATTTCATTTCCATTTACTGTGAACCCCATTTGAAATCATGATCTCTGCTTTGATCTGCTTCATAGATTATGCTTATGAAAATGGGAGTTTTGTGATGGGTCTGCTTTAGATATATCGAGTGCTTACACTTACAAACATATAGGCACTTTTCTTCTGTGGTGAATATGGCCAACATCAGAATATGGACAAACAAAGAGAAGATGACAGAAAATTTGATGGCTCACATTGTAAAGAACAGTGTTATCACATAACATGTAAACCCCACAAAATAACAAGAATACCTAGGAATAGAGTATCAAGACACATGCTTCTTGGACTGTAGAAAGTGTCAGACCTACAGAGACAAAACAGCTACAAAAAATCTAAATTGTTGCTGAATAGGGGAAAAGATTGTGAGGAATGAGAGCAGCAAATAAGGGAAACCAGAAGAGAATCCCTTATTTGGGTGAGATTTTGAGTCTATGGTTAAGCAGGTGAAGCATATTAGTGAAAGGAATCAACGGACATGGAGTGTATGAGTGACTCAATAGGTGCTATGAGAGAATATTATTTTTAAAGTTTAGTTGGAAAAGATAAGAAGGTGGAAAGCTAATAATGAATAATCCTTTGGATGTACTGGGATTAGATAAAGTATGTTTAATTCGGTATGTGTGTGCATGCATCTGTGTGTGTGAGAGAAAAGAAAATCACAGATTTGGAGGTAATAAAAAGGAAGAATCAAGTAAAAAACAGGAAAAGAATGAAAATTGGAGAAAGCAGTGGAGGCTGAGCTGGAGATGTGAGAAGTTGTGATTAGAGCTAGGGGATGCTGATTCACAATAGATATAGAAAACATGATTTTGTTCTGAACAAGATTTGAAAAATGAGGTAGGGTAAGATAAAATTAGGGATTTGGACATCAACCAGAGAAGAGTGATAATGGTTACTTGCTAAAGGGGTATTTTCTCCACGAGAATAAAAACAAGAAAACCCAGGGTAACAGTGAGGGAAGAAGAAAGAAAGGAAAGGATGAGTATGGCACACAAACAATGAAGAAGATGGCTGACTAAAAATGAAGACCTGAAGAAGAACATAGGAGACATCTATGAAGAAAAGAATGAGCAAAAAAAGCATCCTTTGAGTAGGGTACAGTGTGATCACAATTGTGCTGCAGATCTTTACAGGTGTTGACCAAGAACTGGATTTGACTTCTTAGAATTCTGCTAATTGTGTATTGAGGGTGATATCTTCCCTAAATTTGTAGAATGACTGCTGGTAAAATGGTCTGTAGGCATCTGTGGAAAGATCCAGATTCAGTTGCAAATATACTGTAAGATCTATACATGATAAAATATACATTTCTTTCAAAACCATATGGTCTTTCACTTTTCATTCCTCACACCAGAACAGTCTTATTATGACAAGAAAGTTTTAGGTTATAGTAAGTTTTCATTCAAAGATCTTAACATACTCTCCTTGTTTCCTAATGGAAATATGGGTAAGGAAGTAGGCTTAGTTATGCACTGTGATTAAATACAGACGTGGGGCATCCTGTATAAAAAGTCCATAAAATGCACTCACTCACTGAAATAAAGAAGAGCAGCACGTAAAACTTTCTGGCAGCCTCTTTAGGACAATTTGAAAACACAGAATCATCATATTCAAAGTCAGAAAAGACAGGAGTCTGTTTTCTGTGTGTTTATATGCAGTGAGAAACTTTTAGTGATCTTGGAAAACACTATCAAAAGGACATAAGTAGGTTTTCTTTGACAGATTAATGAAGAAATAACCTAAATCTGGAGATGACAAAGGGCTGAATCAGGGTCCCTCTTTGGTCTTGCTAATAAAACAGAAGTCATGAAGGGCTATTTAAATCTTATACTCATTAAATTACCCAAATGACCTTGCTGTTTCTGAAATGCAAAATGGACCATCTTAACTCTGCAGCAAATTGGAAATTTTTAAAGGAAAAATATATCCTAGGGTTACTTGTACAGCAAGAATTTGGCAATGTTGTATTCTGGTCAGGTTTGGGTGGCAACTGGTGAAACTATAAAGCGAAAAGAATAAAATTTGCATGTTGAATGAAAATCAGCGGCAGGGTAGTTATCTTCCTATGCATATGGTAATAAAAGTAGAAGAAGCGGTCGTCTTTCTTGAAGACAGCAGAAAAACAATATCTAATTAAACGTAATTAAAATGGGTTTTGTTCATAATAAAAGTTTACAGATGTAATTTTTAGGTAAAACAATCTCTTCTTGAAAATACGACTAAGCAGAAGAAACAGCTCTAATGGCATACATTTTATTAGAATAGGTGCAGTGGTTTTGAAAAATGACAGTTGTATAAATTGTAAGTGTTTTGATGCTGCTATTGCCACTATCGTAACAGTTTCATTAAAATTTATATGATGATGTCTTTATATTATTGAGTGGGTGGATGCAGTTGTAGATGTGTAGAAATACAGCAAGAAAGAATTTGGCAATGTTTACTTGTTTGAGTGTAAATAGGTCTATCAAATCAAATACCTGCAGAAGTATAAAAGGAGTATCAAATTATTATTATGAGAAAAAATCTGTGAAAGTCTTAACAAAGTGACAGAGTATGTAAAAATGAAAAATGCAACAGGATGTTTTTCTCAGGGATTTTGAGAATCTATCATAATCTGTAGAACTGATTTTCATTACAGGACTACAACAGCTGCTTATGTCATCCTTAAACTGCACTAAGTGAGAGAAACTTCCTGGAAAGTCAGAACAAATTTCTTCACATTAAGAAACAAACAAATCTGAGTTTGTCAGTTCCTTATTTTGGAGTTCTGTGTGCTGGCCTTTGTTTCAGGTTTTTCACAAAATAGTATTTAAAAAACTCCTTTTACCTGTTCCTTATTTCTCATTCTCCTGAAAGAAAGCATCATCTGAAGATGATGCTTCATCTAGAGTGAACTCTAGCAATAATTAGAGCTTTACCAGAAAAATTTCTCTTGAATGCTGGAATCTAGATAGCTACCATTCATTCCATCTCTTTTTTAAAGACATTTTCTTGTGAAAAATTTGGGAGAGTCCTCCAGTATAACCAATGCAGATATAAATGAAAGGCAACTGTTACCTCAGTTTGCAAGCATGTGCTTTAAACATTGAGACTCAGTAACTTATTCTACTGGGCCTGTAAGTTCATCACACTCCATATCATGAACATATGTAGGGTCAGGAGACTAAGAAGCCTTCTTGCATCAGAAATGTATGTTGGTGATGCTGTTTCTGAACAACAGTGCAGCAAAGGCCCTCAAAGTTATCTGAAGGTTTCATGCAGAACTCTTACTCATATAGCAGTTACACATTTTGTCCTGCTCAACAGTATATTTTTTGTTCTGCTGGAAATAAAACATGTTCTTGTATTAGACACACTTTGATTCCAGACTCTGTGCCTTGAAGAAGGGATCTGGTTGATTGTGTCCTCCCGTGGGTGTCGTCTTGTGCACTTATTACCCACTTCTGCCAGAGTCCTCTGGGCCTGTTACTGTCACAGGTGTTGTTGAGCACTCTTCCTCCGAAGAGGGGACATCAGTGTCCCAAAATAGAGAGTGAAGCCAACAACAGTGTATCTTGGCTTTGAGCTTTTGCAGAAGGGGAGAGATTGAATTGTTCTTTGAAGACATCCTAACCGGTAGGGCTTGTGGGTGTAGGTGCTGAATATCATGGCATGCATGTGCTGCCAGTTACAGGTGCAGACAAGCCCAAAAAAGCAATCGGAAAAGCTGCTAAACCAGAGATTTGGCCTTTCACTGGTGTGTAATTATGAAAGACATATGGCATCCCTTAAGCAGAACTTTGTTACCACTGTATAGTTAGGAGGAATGCAGAGAAAACAGGTTTAAAGCAAGTGCTTACCAAACTTTACACATAATTTTTAGACTCTGTTTGTACCTAGTGAAAGGAAGCCACAGGGGCACAATTAATCTAACCTACCTGAGATATCTAGTGTAGGATGAAATTAATTAAGACCTAAAAGTGCCTGTTTCACTGAGTATAAAGAGAGCTAGATGACTACCTCACATTTCAGCATTATAAATATCAAAATTTAGTTGAGATTGAACATATCTGTTTTATCAACCTTGCACTCCTGAAAGATGGGAGAGAATATCCCCAAAACTGTCTTGGAAATACTGATGATCTCTTTGACTGTGGAGAAGAAGAGAAAACCACGTGGAAAAGTTTGGAATTTTTCATAGTTACCTAAATCATACAGGCCATAGTAAATATTGCTGTGTGTTCTTGCTGCAAACTGATAAAAAACAGAATTCAGAAAAGTCCTTCAAAGAGACACATAGGAAGAGTTTCTCACTACTTGCAAGAAATGGAAGTTGCAGGTTCAGACATCTTATTTAAGTGGTTTTTCAGGCCAGAGACTGTCAAGTTAAAATGGAGAAAAACAGAGGGTATGTCCGTATGCTGCTAAATGAGTGGACCAACAAGCCAGTTCCAGCACTGGAGCCATGATTCTCCTCCTGCTTAACTGTTGGCTCACTCCTTGGCTATTTGTTTCCAGCAGGCTCCAGACAGAAACAGCCTTAGGCACTGAGACTTGGCTGAAAATTGACTCTGATTTAGCAGTGTAGGTGCAGCCAGAGAGTCTAAATATTAAATAAAATGGTGCTAGCAATGAATGGTACTGCATACATCATCATTCCACCTGCCTCAGGTAGGTGCAATATCTTATTAGCTCTTTTACGAAATAACAACATTGGCCTTGTGAGCAACCAGCAAGAAAAACAGAGCAGTGAACTGCGTATGTAGATATATATGCTTAAGTAGCAAAAGGAGTTGGATCAAGATCAGCTTTTTAATTTGTATCATCCCTGCTGCTATGGAACCTGATAGTGGATCTCTGCTGCGATTAATGGCAATTTGAACGGAAGACCTTTTTTGGAATCGTGATTGCAGATGATAAACCCCTCAGATGATCATAATCAAGAGATTGTTTGTGTGCAAATACAAATTGAATATTCAGCTTGTGTTTTCTCCTTTCATCTTTGTACAGAGGTTGCTCACTTCTCATGTACCTCTTTTTCCCATTTTGCTGCACTAACGAGTTTTTAATGCAAAGGAAAAGTGATTATAAGCAGTGAAGCAAAGACAGCTTTATAGACCAAGACTGAGGAATTGAAGACATAGATCAGAGCTATCCACCAACCTAAGATGAAAGAGAAGTTCATGAAAACAGAGACATATAGATAGCTTTGATTTCATTACCATTAGACAAGAAAGGATGAAAAATGGAGTAGCTATAAAGCTGTTCATATCTAGTAAGTTGCCTATATTTATAAAAGAATCTATGCAGAAAGCATTAAAGTGGTAACATAGAACAGGAAAATATCCTATAGCAAAATTTTTATTCATAACTGGTTTTAGTGTAGTGTAATGTGATTACCAGATTGTAATAATTTAAAAAATACAACTATGATGTATGTATTAAATATTTTATCCATTGATGCTGTGTTTTCATTTCATTTTTAAGCACGGGTTATTTATTTGGACTTTTCTCCCCTTTCCTTTTGAACAGACTCTGGGGATTGTATTTCTATTACTGATTTCATGGTTTATCAGATTTTGAATTGCAAACAAATTAAATAGTTGTTGGCTTTTATAGGAAGCTTTTGTTTGGTAGATACATGTACCTAGTTATAACGTTCACAAGAGGAGTACCTAATTATATTTGAAAGGTGCTTGACTAGATAAAGAATGATTTGTGTACAGTGTTTTCTGATTACAGTTAGAAAGCTAATACAGAAAACTAGTAGCTGGGAGTGAGGAGGAATAATAAATATTCTGAGCAATAACAATTTTGTTCCTCCAAGATCGGGCCAATCCTAACACTTCACTTTTGCTCTTACAAAACAATTTTCTTTTTCATTAAGTATAAATTAAATAAAACACTAAAACAAAACTATTTTCCAGGAAATATCCGATCATCACAAAAACTAAACCAGCGTGATTCATGGGAAATATCTATTATCTTTGATTAATCAATATTTTCTGTCCAAATAAAAAAATTACTGACTAGCTGTAGCTAACGGACACTTTGAAATTCTTCCGAGATTTTAATAATAGAAGTATTTTCATTACTCTGTAGTTTACTTAAAATATAGTCAGCTTTTGTAGCTTTCTCACATGTGGTACTCTATGCATTTAAGAAATAAGGAAAGCAAGAAAGGAATGTTAAGTGAGTTGCCTAGAGGGACAGAAAAAATCCATGTCAGACTGGAACAAGGTTTCAGAATACTGCTTAAATCAGTGTCATGTCTTCAGCTGATAGATTTCTTGTCCAGTGCAATCCATTTTGGTGCTCTACATTTTGTAGCTTAATTTATTTTGACACTGAAATTCAGCGTAAGAATTCCATTAACATTCTGTGCCTTTTTGCCATTCAGCTGTCTATTGCAGAGGTCCTCTGTCATGTTCTTGCCCTAGGTTAATATAGTAAACAAGACGTATTTTGGTATACATACCAGTGAGCGATTTTTACATAAGTACTATGAATTTCCTGTCTGTTTTTGTATTGCAAAGTAAATTGGAGCTCGTAAGGCAATGAATAATTAATCGTTCTTCCATTTGTGAGAATAATTTTTAGAAACGGGTCTTCTATTTTTGACATGAAACTATTACCTTGGAAACTGTTTAAACATTTGCACATAGTCAATGAATGCGCTATATCAAATATCAGTCATACTATATAAGTGACTTAGGTTATCCATTATTTCAGTGTTTTACATACTGATCTTTCACTGTTTTCAGGTTTATACACTTGGTTGCATGCCATTCAAGACAAAGGGGAGCTAAGTAGGCTATAACTTAGATAGTCTCGCCTTTATGTTGAAAAATGTGCTTCGGTAAACTGATCACACTGAAATATCTGTATGATATCCCTAAAAAATTATTTTCCATGTACATTTAAAGGATTTTCTGATTTTATTTTCTTTAGGTCAATGGAACAGAAATTGAATATGAATTTGAAGAAATTACTTTGGAGAGAGTGAGTATAATTTATTCTTCTTTTGTGGGAAAAAATATAATCTGTAAGAAAAATAATGCAATTACTTATGAAATAAAAAAGTGTTTCAGAATAAAATTAGCACCAAAAAAAAAAAAGAGAGATTTAAAATTTGTGCTGCAGATCTTCCTGGATTTGGTGGCTTTTCCTTGCCTTTTGTTTACGTAACTGTTTTCTTTAGACTGTGGACTTCTTTTGACACAAGATCAAGACCAGAGGGGCTGCATATTGTGTGAGAAAGAAAGTCTAAGCTTTGTCATGTATTGTAGCACTTGCAAAGATTTCAAATGGATGCAAGATTTTCATTGCTAAATTCCTTTAATATTTTACCAACATCCTGCTAATATGAAGTTTCATCATCTCAAAAAAACAAGTTAGGCTTCTTGACACATAAAATGTTTGAATGCAAGGCCGGATTTACCAAGATGTGACTGATGCCATACGAACACCTGCCTGTAATGTAGAAAAGTACCTATTAAAATAGATACTTAGCTCATACAATTCATTGAACTTTTTCTGCTTGTTATGTTTTTAATTGTCCAGGATATTGCATTTCATAACCATTCAACTTAAAGGGATACAAGTTTATGTTCTTGTTGATTTGCTCTCTTATGCATATTATGAATGAACAATATGTCTTTTTACTGTAGACATCCTCATAACGGATAACATATAAGGTTATAGGCACTTTTTGTCTACTGTCTCTCAATTTATTTGTGCATCACTAGTTATTCATTGGACTAGAGTTTCCAAAGGTCACTGAACAGAACACATGCCTCCTGGGTGATATTTTGAAAACCACTTTATTTTTAATAGATGTGTAAGTTATCAGTGTACATACTGCAGAACAAATGTGATTCACATCTCCTGTACCTGTCTAATGCAGATAATTAGTTATTCATAATATAATACCACATAATGTCAGTTAAAGACTGAGGAACAATAGCAAAAAAAGCCACAGATTTTAATGGAGGATATTTGAGTTGTTTTCTGGATGCTGCTGAATCTGTGGCTTCTGATTATTACTGCTTGAAATGTTCTGTCACATGTATCAGTGTTTCGTCTCAAAGGCAGGGTACTGTGTCTGCTGGTTTTTGTGTGAGATATAAAACACAAGTGATTGCCTTTAAATAGCTGTCATTTACGTTAGACTAAAAGCATTTTCAGAAGAAAGACATTCTCTGTGTTGATTACCCATTTTCTTCCACAAAACTGCTTTTAGAAATTAGATGGAAAATCATCCCTCTGTATTTAATAGCAAAACTGCAAAATGTATTAAGGTCGCTGCTGTTGAGAGATAAAAATGTGGTTTACCCATATGAAACAATTGGTAATAGACTTTCTGGTTTAGTCCAGTTATCCAAGTTACAGGATTCTGCATCCCCGAAACAATCAGGTATTTTCCTCATGACATTTATTTGAAGTAGTCAATATAATTTAAATGATTTTATGATGTAAATAATAAATTGGTTGAAGGTGTATTAGGGCTTTTGCACTCTTTCCTCCTTTTTTTTTTTACAGCAGAATAAAAGGGAAGGTGGTAAAGGATTGAATACTTCGGGGCTTCTCCTAGTCTCTATAGACTCATCAAGGACCCCATTAATTTAACTGTAAGAGGTCACCTTCATCCATAGGCAACGTGAATTTGTGGGACGTGTTCCTGAACAGAGTTACTGGCTTAGGTGTGATCCTTGCCCCAGGCTGAAGGGATGGCCCCATGACTTGGGGTTTGAGCTTAAAAGATGAGTTTGAGTCCCATCCCCCTTGAAGCTGGGATCAGTGCTATTCCAGGAGTTAAGGAAGTTGTAAGCATGCCTCTGCCAGCCCCCCTCCTTAGTAGCATGCTCTTATGCTTTTACTCTTCTTCGGTTGTGCCAGCCACTTAGCAAGTTCCATCACTAACCCCTGGGCCCACGAGGATCACTGTTTCAATAAGTGATTCTCATTTAGAGCTCTCATAAAAACCTACTTGAGTAATGAAATTACACAGTTAAGAGAAAGCAAAAAAATTCCCTTCTCTAAAAAAAGTAAAGAAAATCAACCCACAGTTTTAATTTCTTCAGCTGCCTCAAAGAACGTGCATTTCTCTGCTAACTTACAGGTATAAAATGCAAATGCAGGTGTAGACTAAGACTTGACAATTTGTAACAAACTACGATGCCCAAATGCATACTTAGACAAAATTCCTTGAAATAAGCCATTACCTCTCTCTAGATTGAATATTCAAGGCAAGGCAACATAAAAAGGAAACTTCATAAAATGACTCATATTATTAGTGCAGTGATGCTAGTCTTCCATTACTGCAGGACTTGAAAAATGTATCTGGCTCCATCAAGAGACTGATTTGCACTGGTAAAACAGTGGTCAGCGTCAGAGATAACTGAATAGACTCCATGATAAAGCCTAACTTCTCTAAGCTGGAGGAAAGTTTTAATTCATTGCCTCGTCTCCACCGCTGTGCTTGGAGACGTATGCTGAAGAGAGCATTTTAATAGAAGTTCACGTAATATCAGCCAATATTGTTAGTTACCTTGAAGAAGAGTAAAGAAAGACAGTGAGTCATTTAATGATTCATGTTGGATTCATGCCGAATTCAATGTCTGAGTTCAGATCTTGGTACTTTTTTGCTCATTTAACCTTGCCTGTTCTTTAGATGTTACAGAAAGAGAGGGCAGTTATGATTAGTAAAGGTGTTTTCACACAATCTTTTGACGCTTCAGCATATATTTTCGTTCTGTATCTGTATAAAAGTAAAATTATATTACTTTTTGTAGAATAGATTGTTTAGAAAAATTAAATTATATCATCATTGGAACTAAAGGCAGCTAGTTCCTAGTGCATTTGCATCATGAGATTGACTGACCTTGGTATCTGAAATGGTCGCGCTCTGACTGAGAATTTTCCCAAGGTTGAAGCATGCACGAAGTGTCTCCATTTCTTTTTCTTTTGTACTCCTATAGATTCTCTGGCCTATGAACAATTCAGGTTACACTGCAGAATGCCCTTGTTTTTAACGAATCCCTTTGTTTTACAGAGTTTTTAGGAACATACTGTTTTGTTTCCTCCTGACTTTTTCAGATTTGATTGCAAATGGCTATTGGGCTTACTACCATTGAGGGAGCGACAGGCATGGATGCTCATATAGCATAATTGTTTCCTTAGGAAATCAGGTTAAAGGTATTCCAAAAGAGTAAATTCTGGTAGTGTGCTGTGATAACTCTGATGATTTTTTTTCTGTACCCACCACATTCTCTGTCCATTGGAAAGACTGAAAATCTGCGCTCTCTCCTTTCCCTTGACTCAGTGTTTCAGTGACATCAAGTGCCATGAGAAGATTTCATTTTTCTAGTTCAAGATTATTGTTCTCCAAAGGGCTGGGTTTCCGCATTTCCACTGAGATCAAAGGTCTATTCAAATCTCAACTAGAAAAGCTAAAACTGCAATCATAAGTAAATTTAAAGGGTAAAATTTAAAAATCCTGAGGAAACAATGGAGGAAACATTGGAAAAAACAATCCTCATATATTTTGCTAGAGTAAGGAATTTATTTCAGGCCTAGGCTTTTATTTACTTTGGTATGTTGTAAACCTAAGAGATAATTACTACTGTACTGTTAATTATGCTATTTTCATCACTGATTTCTGTTGTGAAAATGCAGAAATTTGCAAAAGCGTAAACAGGTGCATTCCACTGAATGCTGAAGAGCAGTGAGAATTGGATTGTATTCAATAACATAAGGATTTTAATGTAACTCAATGTCTAATTTTTTCTTTATATCTATCTATCTATCTATCTATCTATCTATCTATCTATCTATCTATCTATCTAACTATCTTGTTTTAGCTGAGATCATAGAATCACAGAATGATTTACGTTGGAAGAGACCTTTAAAGCTCATCTAGTCCAAACCCCCTGCAATGAGCAGGGACATCTTCAACTAGATCAGAGCCCTGTCCAACCTCACCTTGAATGTTTCCAGGGATGGGCCATCTACCACCTCTCTGGGCAACCTGGGCCAGTTTCACCACCTTCATTGTAAAAAAATTCTTCCTTGTATCTAATGTGAATGTACCCTCTTTCAGTTTGAAGCCATTACCCCTTGTCCTATCACAACAGGCCCTGATAAAAAGTCTGTCCCCACCTTTCTTATAAGCCCCCTTTTAGGTACTAAAAGGCCACTATAAAGTCTCCCTGAAGCCTTCTCTTCTCCAGGCTGAACAACCCCAACTCTCTCAGCCTGTCCTCACAGCAGAGCTGTTCTAACCCTCTGATCATCTTTATGGCCCTCCTCCAGACTTGCAGCACCAGGTCCATCTCCTTCTTATGGTGGGGGCGTCAGAGCTGGACACTTTACTCCAGGTGGGGTCTCACCAGAGCGGAACAGAGGGGCAGAATCCCCTCCCTCGCCCTGCTGGACACGCTGCTTTTGATGCAGCCCAGGATGCGGTTGACTTTCTGGGCTGTGAGCGCATGTTGCCAGCTTATGTCCAGCTTTTTATCTACCAAGACCACAGTTTGCTTGTATGTCTTGGAAATCAGGTTTTCACTATTAGTCAGTGGTGTATCTGCTTTCTGCCTTTTTTTAAGGCTTTAGACACGGGTTGTTCGTGCATCAGTAGGCTTTGATCTCTCAGGAATGAGATGTAGGACAATGATAGTCCTCCTTTATGCAGTTCAGAAATAATAAAGTGGAAAGGAGTGGCCAAGAAATGACCACTAGGAAAAGGTATTTTCAAAGTTTAAAAGCTTATGCCGTAGACACATGCCTTTTGGGAATCCAGAGTGCACAAACCAATATCCAACCATCAACGACCCCAGTGGAGCAGTCTGACATCTTCCAACAGGAGAAAGTAAATCTTTTAAAGTAAGTGTCCCTCACGTATCTGCCAAGCTCCTCCAAATGTAGTGCTGCTCTCTGAGTGTTTATTTCTGCAGAAATGTAGATGTTTTCTTTGCTGTTGAGAGCTTTCTGTCTGGGTGCCCTTATTATGTTTCTTCTTTGCTAGGCTCTGCCTACTTCCTAAGTGAGAGTAAGTGGTAGTTATTTTTGCAGCCTTGGACTGAAATAGATCATAATTCAATGGCAGAATCCTTCTTATTGGCTAGTTTATATCAGGTTTCTGGTAGAATAGTGACCTATGGGTGTTTATTGCAATAGGGCTCACCCACAGGAATTTTTTCATGGAAGTGCCAGCACAAGTGCCTACAAAAAGAGGCAAAAATATCTATGTATGGAGCTGAGTTACCAGCAAACAGAAAATGTGAATCCCAACGTTTTTAACATTGCGCAGACAATTTGAAAAGCTGATCTCTTGGGTATGCATATAGAGTCTTTGCAGCATATTTCTCTGTGTATGTGTAACACAAAGTTCTGTAAAATGAAAAAAAGAAAGTATGAAAGATCCTTGAAAATACTGGTATAGTGCATGCAATCACTGTTCAGGAAATTCTCTTAGGCTAATTCCAATCATGTCTTAGAGTTGACACTGATAGGTCGCCATGTCAGTAGCTGTTGTCTGCCTTCAAAGAGGTTTGTAGGCATTGGGAAGGTCAGACCCTCTGCATGCAATGGCTTAAGAGAGGTCTGCATTGTCCCTCCATATCTTGTGCCTTACCAGATTTTGCTTTGACCTCTAGGTTGTGCAGGAGCAAACTGATGAAAGGGACTGAAGGAGCCTGGTGTGCAGTCCTGATAATGTGACACTGAAATACCAGGTCAACATTTTCCAAAACAACCGCAGAATTTGGTTGCTTTAGTTCAATGACCTAAATTAAGATACCTTGGAACGACCTGATTTTTTTTTTTTGTAACATTACTCACCCAAAACATGTGACTTTCTGTCACCTCAGAGCAGCCCTAATTTGGCACCCAAAATATAACTAATCACTGGAAAACTTTGTTCTTTGTTCTTATTCTGTCAGAGAGTCATTACGCTGAAACTATTCCAAGAGCTGTGCATGTCTTGTGGGGGCCTGTTCCACCTGTGCTTGGTAGAGGTACAAAACGTGCCACTCTGGAGTACGTGTGGAAAAGCAGAAGAACTGGGAGAAGGAGGGCTGCACTTCTTGAAGAACATAAGTTTCTGCCCGGTGTTGTTATCTGTCGTTCTCTACATTCAGTGTCTGGAACTGGAAACTCAATAAACCCACGTAACTGTCTTACTGAGGACTATTGTCTGGAGAAAGGAAGGAACAGGTGTTAATATTATATCCCTCTTAGACCTGTGAACAAAATATTTTTATGTATTGCTATTGCTCTTAAAAACTGCATTGGTACAGGTTTGGAGTGCGGTGAAGTAGAACAGGTGAGCTGCCCTCAATTTTCCTGAAAGCAGTGATAGCACTAGGAGGACTAGTCTGTTTTATATTGTCCTCCTCAGATAGGGATGATCCGGACTGCTTCACAATATGCATTGCCAGAAGAATTTGAGTTATCCAGGGCAAATGTTAAAAAAGCACGTGGCTTTCCATGGAGCCTCTCTTTATAAGGAAGACTTGCCCTATATTTCATCATCGCTACAGCTGTGCAGAGTCCATGTTTTCCCGGCTGCGGAGTGGCGGCACTTCTCATCCCAAAGGGAAGACGAAGCAGGGGAAAAAGGCCATAAGTGACTAAGGAAAAATTTTTAACATCTACAGTTTAGAGCTACACTGTGACTAGGAAAAGAAGCTGAAATAATGCTATACATTTAGCTCCCTCTGGGTGTCTATCAAAGAAATTCGTATTTTCATATTGTTATCTTAGAATCTTGCTTTTAAATCTAAGTGTCCAAAAAACATCGCATGGATGCTGGCTCAGTTAAATCAGAATAAATCTGATTCCTTGGATTTATCACTGTAATACCATTTAAACTCCTCTGAGGGCATTATCTCAGTGAAGGATGTCCCCTCCCATGCATGTCTGCTAGCTTTATATTTCAGATAGAAAAAATGTGTAATTCAGATTTATACTTGATGATTCAAGCTTTCCAAGGCAAAGAATATTTTTATTACTATGAATTAGGCTTTTATTCATCTGTATATTTATTTCTGAAGATCTATGTATACAGATAGTGGTTTCTGGATATTGTGAGGGGTTCACAATTTGTTTCAATGAGTCCTCAGGTCCAGGGAAGATTATGAGAGTTTTCCTGTTGTGTGAAAAATTTTAAATAACTGAATATTCTGTTCTGAAAGCTCACTGTGGTACTTCAGTGTTTTCAAAATAATTTGAAGTTTTGAAGAATGCTCAAGCAGAAGAAGAAAATTGGAGATTGTTTTACATATTTTTCAAAATTTAATAAGAGTCACTCAACACACTGAGACATTTTGTTCCCAAAGGAGTAAAAGAAATTTCATTCTCTAATATATTAAATCGCAAGCCTGAAATTACTTAAACTCTCTGCATTGAAAACTCACCGGGAATTTGTTCAGGGAAAATATAGATACTAGAAGGAAGGCATTAACACAATACTAGAAAGTATTCTGAAAGTGATAGAAATGAATTAAAAGTCATCTGCAGAAAAAAATTCCCCAATGGTGATAATGATGTATATTCCGTATCAAAAATGAAAAGTTGAAAAGTTAAGTAGCATTTATTTGAGTTCAAAACCTACCTGTGTGAGTATAGGGAAAAGAATTATTCATGTGCATCTGTACTTGAAATATATCCCTTTACCTTTGCCAAGATCACGGAGACCTTGAGGTACCCATTATGTGAAAAGTTATTTCATGCAAGTCATAGCTGCCTAGAGGCAACGTTCTGCTGCTGTTTCTTTTAAATTATTGTTATATTGACATTTTATTTTTTAGTTAATATCACCCATTTATTGTCTTTCTCTCATTTCCTAACTCGCTTGCTCTTACCAGATAGTTTGCAGTGAGTAATTCTGCTGGTTTTTTGTCTTATTTATGGCTTTACATGAAAATTTTCTTGTCTTTAGATGCAGCTCTTTAGGATGTGGCCTTTCAGCTTATTTACTCTCTTATCTTTAGCTGATGGAGTCCAAGTTTTATCTCACTCCTATTTGGTGTTTGGAAAGTGAGAAGATTGGTTGTGGTGCTGCCCTGGTAGTGGAAATAGAGTAGAAAAGACCACTGGGGTGTCTTCTGTTGTCCTAGGATAACTGTGTAATATAGACAGAGCAAAACTCCCTCTGCAGGTGTAAACCGCAGTGGTTAGCTGAGATTTTTACAGAGTTAAACTTGCAATACTGCAGTTCCTAAAAGGAATACTTAAGTGAGCAATAGATAATGTTAATCTAATAAAAATAATCTTTGCACAGTTTAACCAGTCAGCCTTTTGGAGCCGTATCCTGGTCCTCTAGGCTGATGCAGGAAAGCAGACCTTTTCCCTCCAGCTGAGAATTTATTCTACTGTTGGACAATAATTTTGCCTGGAAATAATTTTGCAGGAAGGAATCCTTAGTTGATTTGAAAGTTTACCATTTACTTAGGGGTGTTCTGAGTGCTCGGAGGGTGTTCCATTTTCCAGGAAGTGCAAACAAGCGGGTATTCTGCTCCACACCCTTCGCGTTTTCCCACCTGGCACAAAAAGCCTACTAGTGGAAGTCAATCTAAGTGTATTATCCAAGCAAACCGGAGGTGTCCCACCCTGCAATACTTCAAATTGATCAGCACTAGTCACTAATGAGCAGAGCTGCAAGTGTGACTTCCAAATAAACATGCTGGCTTCTGGAGCACTAATAGGAGGGTATATATACACTTAGAAGGAGTAATATTCGTGCCTGAGATGCTGATTCTTCCAAGGAAGTATGTAGGAGTCTTCTTGCAGAAAGACTGAGAAAGCAAAGCAGAAAAAAAAAAATAAATTATAAACTAAGGAGTTACAATGCAACAGTTTGACTCTGTTTTCATTTCGTTTTGCAATTGGCATTGGCAAATAATATGTAGGTTTAAAATGATACATATACATTTAAATAAATGAGAAAGATAGACCTCAATTTACTGGTAGAAAATGAATCATTCTGGAGATGATAGCAATCATCTTGCAGCAAAGATGGTCTTTTTTGAGGCAGGACTTTTTAAAAGGCATCTTTCATGTGTTATATTTGTCTCTTCAGAAAAAGCAATGTTTTGCATTGCAGAAAATTGCCTTTCATTTTTCTTATTAATTTGGAAGCAATTGTGATGCATAAATGAGGGCCACTCAACCTTGAGGAATCAGTATGCCGATTCAGTAGGGAATAGCATTGCAAAGAGAGAAATAAGGGAGAAAAAAAAAGGAGGAAACAATCTGCTGGCTTACTCAGACTGAATTCCACAACTGCCATTGCTGTGCCTCATACCATAGTAATATGGCACCACAATAAAACTTTCTAATTTGCTCCTTGGGTGCAGCACTGCAGTTATTTTCTGTTCTTATGTAGTTGTATTTGAAGCACTCGGAAACTCATTAGTCTTCCACTTATAACTACCATCCAGCTTCTCTCTGCCTCTATGAAGGGAAGAAAAGCTCTTTCTTGTCAAAAGAGGGTCGAAAATTGATGTTACACTTTTTTGCAAAGTGGTCTTGCAGGAACAATGGCTCACTTTGTAGCACGTAGTTCTTTGGAATTATATGATATAGACCATTTCCTCTCAAATTTTGTCCCTATATTTAAAACTGCAACTAAATGTCAAATGAGTAAGGTAACTTTAGGTATGCTAAAGCTGTAAGTAGTTGAAAAGCAATTGTATGCTGCTCATGCATGTTTTATATTGGAAGGTACTGCTTTACCCTAAGAGTTTGACCTAGCTGGTGAGTCTCAAGCATGGCTTGAAAGTCACCTTACGCAGCTTAATGTGATATATGAATTCTGACTGAATTCTATGAATAATTTAATTTTTGAGTGGTTTTTAATTTTGCAGAGTTTAACTGGTTGCACTTGGAGCACAATACAGATTTTCTATGCCTCACCTGCAAAGCAGAAGAGAGGTCCAGTTAGCATACTTTCACTGCTTAATACATAGATTGCCTTTAACGAGAATTAAACTATAGGAATAAAAACTCAATAAAATAAATTAGGAGCTTGTAACTTTAATCTTTACTGATGTTAAATAATGCTTAAAAGTGCAAATATTTTTCTCAACTGTGTTGACAATGATAGTGTAGCTACTGTTTTTATGGTATTTCATGATGGGGAAACTTGAAGAACAGAAAAGCAGGCCAGCTGTAAAAGCAGCATAAAAATATACATACCCTAATCCATAGTCTAGTAACCTACTTATTGAAGTAGACTTTGAAGAGTACACAGGGAAAAGTACCTGCTCCACTGATATCAGGGATCTTAATAGCAGTGCAAAATATAAAGAAGTTTAGGAAAAATGGGGAATATAGAAATTTTATATTCTTAAAATGTCCCTTGGATTTTCAAAAATGTAAAAATACGTGCATTAACTACTTGTCCATCTAACTAGGAATGAGAAATGTAATAGGAATAATTAGTTTATACAAAATGTTGGCAAATGTAGATATTACAAATATAGATATTACAATTATATTTCCGAAGCTGAAATAGGGCTGCACTACACAGTGAGGAACTTGTACCTGTTTTTGCCAATAAACATGTAAGATAATTAAAACACTGAACACTGAAATCATGATTGTATTTTTAAACAAGGAGAAATGCTATATCTATACAACAAACATTACAATGAATATGCTTAGAGATTTCATATTAAGCTTTGTCATAGGAAATCTAGAGATCTATTGTTACAATTCAAATAGGGAGAATGTCTTTCTGAGAGGAAGCTTAGAAAAGGAATATGAAATTTCTAGTTGTATTCCTTATAATGGGGCTGCGGGAGAAATGACAGTCAAGTAAGTGTGTGTGTGTGTGTGTGTGTGTGTGTAGAGCTACAGTAAAAACAAATTGTAACTGCTTTAAGCTATAAATTTTGAGCTAAAGTAACAAAAGCCATTAAAAATCAATGTCTACCCTGATTTTCTACCTCCAAACAATGCCATTACTCATCTTTCCCAACAGCAGAGAAATACCTATTGAAACAGGCTGAGGAAAACCATGAGCTTCCTGAAACTTCAGTGCTAGTTTAACTGGGTGGAAGGAAATCAGATAAATCAAAATGTATCAAGGATTTAGAGTCTAATGCAAGTCTGTATGAACAAAGCCCCAAACTATCTTTAATTATGAGAACGGACTAAGGCCTTGATTTTCCAATCTGATTTCTAAAGCTGCTTAGTTGAACAGTGTTTGCATCTATCATGCTGAGTTTTCAAAAGATCTTTGAGTACTGAAGAAATATCAATGTATTGAAAGAGAGCTAAAGCTGCAGTGGTGCTTAAAAAGAGTAAACGAGATGGTGTGAGTCATCATGGTATCTGTGTAGGTCAGAGTATAAGGAGGTGCCAGACTGTGCTGGACAAATCTGAAGTCATATGTCAAGAACGAGAATACAGCCTGTGCATGAAATCAAGGACTCCTGCCTGGAAAGCAACGAATCTGCAAAAAGTCCTGGGCTTCCTTGGCTGATCATCAGCCGAACATGAATTTTCAGTCCAGTGCTGTAGCCAAAGGTCTAGTGAAGACCTTAGCTGTGTAACTGAGGACTGTAGGGTAGAACAGGTTTTGGGATGTGGAATACAACAGGATTTGGGACCTAATGGGACCTAAGGAATATCTTGCTTAATTCTACTTGAAGAAGATACAGATAACTGAATTGTCTTCAGGGGAGGCTTTGAGGAGGCTTTTGTGACTTTGGAAAACACACCCTTTTAGAGCAAGACTTCATGAACTTAGTTTCTTAGGGGGCAAATTAAGGTGTCACTTGATCAGAGAAAACATGCACTTACATGAAAAATAACCTTTAAGATAGTGTTCTTCCTCCTACCTGGAAGGAGATAACAGGATCTGATGGTCTGATGTTGAATTTAGACAAGTTGAGACTGGACATAAGTGTTTTAATAGGTTAGCAATGACAAATGAGAAGAACTGGATGAAAGTTTTAGGAAAGGCAAAAGGGTGTTAAGTAGCAGGAAAGACAACAGCTGATTGGAAAAAAAAAAGAAGCATAATATAAGAACAAAGAAGGAGAGAATGTTAATGAATGCAAAAAAGGTTGTCAAACACTAACAAATCTGATAAAGGGCAAAAATGGACATTCTGGGAAGGACAAGGGACACAGCAAGATATTAACAGTTAAGATCAGGTTCAGTCACACTAGTGTATACAAGTGACACATAGATGTGTATGTAGCATATTTTTGGGAGTTCAGCAAGGCAGACTGAATGCTCAGAAACAACATAGCATCCTTTACTGTCACCCTTCCTTTACTTTATGGATAATAGAAAACGTTAAGTTAAGAAGGCATTAAAGCTCTTGTTTTGGTTTGGAAAAAAAGTTCTCAGCAAATGCAAGGAGAGAGGTGTGCTCAATTTCTATAAGAAGGGGGAAAATTGCAAGACTTGTCTTGGCCTTTGTCTCGTTTTTGCAGTCATTGCTCAGCATAAGGAAGAGACATTGTAGAATTAAGTGACGTTTTTCTCCAGAGATGATTTAAGTAGGTCCTACAACCTATATTAGGCAGGAGTTCAAGGTAAATGATCCAGTTGTGTCCTCTGTCTTAGATTAACTTTGAGGCATTGATTACCTACTTGGACACAATTTAAAATGTGACATTTTTCCAAAACTGTATTTGTAAATTAAATATTTTTATCTCCTTGTCCTCAGGCACAAGGTATTTCAGGTGCCATACTATAATGACTGGTGTTAAATGCTATCATTTTAATGGTGACCTGAGTCAGCAGAGATCAACCCCACAAGTGCTTACTGTTTACCAGATGTTACATCAGAGTTACTTCACTGGAAACCAGTCTTCCATAAATAGAGACTGAACTCTGTACGGCCAAAGTGATTTTTTTATAGGATTTTTGAAACCTTCAGGAAAAATAGTCTTCAGCTTCTTTAAATTTGCCTATGATATAGTGTCCTGGTTTGAGGTAAAACAGGACCAATTTTGTTCAGTAACTCTGCTTTCTAACTAGGCCTCTTCTAACTGCTGAAATTAACAGCATATTGTGCAGAAAACTGCTCTTTCTCAGAGTGATAAGACCCATGTTTATAGCTGATGCCAAGGCACGGTATGCAGAGAGGCCCTTGCTTAGACTTACTGCGATAACGACCAAGGCCAGACACCTTGTTATTTGCCCTGTTGGAGGGCTGGAAGCAGAGAGGCGTAGAGGGGTCCCATCTGTGGGGAGGAGCAGACAGGACAGGTGACCCAAAACTGACCAAACAGTGTATTCCATCCCATCTGCATCATGCTCAGTATAAAAGCTGAGGGATCAAAGGCTCAGCATTCCGTTCCATTGTTCCGTTGTTCCATGGTTCCGTTGTTGCAGTTGTTCCAGTTTTATCCCTTTCCTGTTTTACGGCTTCACCTTCTTCTCCGACTTGCTTGGGCTTTTGCTTTTGCTGGAACTCTTGCTTTCCTTCTTCAATGGCCGGCGTCCGAGGAGGACTCCATCGGTTCGTCTGCCTTTGATCCTGACCAGTGTGTTCCTGGATCCAGTTCCCTTCCATCGCTGAGTCCAGTCTGGGACTTCCCCAGTGCCTGCTGGTGACGTGATTGTCATCCTGGGAGCTTGATACGGTTTTGTATATATTTCATTATTTTCTTTTTGTTATTTTATTCTTTATATTTCATTAAAATAGTTTAGTTCTTACTAAACTAGTCTCTCTTCTTAAACATCTGTCGCTCGGCTTGCTTGGGCCAATCCGGCCCAAACCCACGACATATAGTATAGGAGAGATAAAGAAAAACCCCAGTAAGGGTAAAGAAAAAGTAATTTATTTGTGAAAAATACATGCTCATTGAAAACAATTGCCAAAAAAAAAGAAAAAAAGTGGTTGAAATAACACACACTTGAAATAAACAAAATTTTAAAATAAACGTTGGACAAAAACAGCCTACCTGAAGTGGAAATAAAAACAGTAACAGCTGTTATGGGACACAAATGTATGCTTTAGAAACTGTCAGATTTTCATTCCTGTTATATTATTCTGCTATGCTTAACAAGAATTGTGCTTGTATTGTATTTTCTCAGGTAAATCTACTCTTTAGATGCCATGGCTAACTAGCAAAAGTGATTTATAAATACAAAAGCTCTTTGTTCACTGGCAAACAGAGTGTATGTACGAAAAATGCACAAGTCAAAGAGAATAATGAAGCGCAGTGCAGCAACCAAGCTGGATCCTGGGGCCAGCTGCACTAAGGAGAGCACAACCATGTTAACTATTTCTCAACAGGACCATGCACAACAATACGCTAACAGGACTGGGATGTTAAATAGAGTCAATAGATTCCATCATTCTCTGCAGAGTCAATGTCAGTTTGCAGGTTTTTGCACAGCAATACATTCAAAGTATAAATATGTCCAAAAAACCCACAAAAAAACCCTAGTGGTCAGGTGTACAGTGAAAAACTAAGTCATGAAGAGGTTGATAGGAGCTTGAAAATGGTGGAGCAAAGAAGCTCCAGACAAGGTGGGTTTAGTTGCAGGTGAATTTTAGACTGCACAGAGATTGGCAGCCTATGAGAAAGAAAGGTTTTGTTGAGAAACTGAATGGCAAAACAGCATTTGCAAAACTTAGTTGAAAATGGAACTAGAGCTGTAAACATTATTACAACTTTTATCAAAATCTCAATGGCCCAAATCCTCTTTCTTGAAAATTTAGAATAACGAAAATGTAGGGACAATGTGCAAACAGGGATACCCCTGAAGATGCCATCGAAAAGCAAATGCAGTATTTTCCAATATGTCTTCCATTTCCAGTGAATGTGTTTATTTTGTTTTGGTTTTACATTTATCTTATTGATGCCCTAGCTTTCGTAGGACTTTAAAATCCAGTGATAATTGCTTTCTTTCCTTCTTACTTTTGGAAAAAATTAAAATTTTTGAAGCTGTTACAGTGTAAGAATTGGCTATATAAATAATTCCAGTAATAAGTAAAGAGCAAAGTTATGTATCCACGAAGATACCTGGTAAATTGGTTCTCAGGATTAGTATGTGTTGTTTTCTAAATTAGATTTTAAGAAAAAAAAAAAAAGAAGGATTCCAGAGCATCTGTTTATCCTGCACATGCTTGCCTTGTAAATAATTATCAGAGCCACATTAGTAGAAAAGCTGTTATTGAATAAAAAGTAGTGGTAAGAGTCATAGTTGGATATAGAGCATCTTGAAGTTTTGCCTTAGAGGGTACTATTTATGCAGGTAGGATATTTAACAAGTCCTCCAATTAGGGTAATGATTCACCTGGATAGTATAATAATGCATTTATCTTCTCCACATTTAGATGAAAGGGAGCTGTTACTTTTTTAAAGGTGGTATTTGTGAGTCAGATTCATAAAGGGACTTAGATGGCCAAAACAGCCACACAGATGAAACGCGGGCTTCCAGCTCTAAAAAAGTGCAGAAGGATTTAGGTACCACAGGATCTGTGTGCGTTTCAGATTGTGCTGCCATCGATGTTGGTGACCTCAGTTCCACTCTTGTGCTTTCTTGGAAGTGCTGCTGCTCATAGATCACCACTGTCTTTCAGCTGGCACCATCCGAGATTCAGGAACATGATGTCTCTAGGTTTGAGTCACATAAGAAGGTTGATTTCCCACAGGCATTCTGAACCTGCTCATTTAATAGGGAAGGAAGAAAAGACGAGGTAGCTGCCTCTCTGTTCCTACCCCACCATTCAGGAGCAGACATGGGTGATTAAGATCTCCTTAACCTGTGGAGCTATGAATAAAGTTTCCATTTCCTAAGAAAGCACTTTAGTCTCCAAGCAATTTGCATTCATATGATATGCAGATGTTTGAACCTTCCTTTCAAAGGAGCAAAAGGAAAGAAAGAAAAGCTACTGTGGAGTCAAGAATTCATGGTTATCAGGGCGAGGAAGACAATAGTTTAGAGGGAACTTCTTTCTGTAGCCCAAGGATGTTAATCTTTCCCAGGCAGGCTGGCAATTGTTTTAAGGGACTACTAGGACATTTTGCATTTTAAAAAAAATTCCAATCTAAAACCCAGAGACAACATTAGGTGTGAGCTCAGTAGAATCCCAGATCTCGGGTCTTATTCTATTTCCAGCTGCAATGGATTATCTCTTCTTGAAGTGCTGGTTTTTTAGTACGCCAAAGATTTGCTAAAATTGTTATTCAAGATGCTATTTATGATGCTTGATTTACTGACTCCTGGTTGGATGTAGAGTAAGGAATATGGCTTTGTTTTCATTTCTAAATAAAAGAATCCTCATTTGCATCATTGCTAGGATACAGTAGTAACAGCTGGAAAAATCTTGCTAAAACTTTTAACAGATGGATTTAAATCTTCCTTTTTGACGTTTCTAACCTGAACACATCTGGGAGACTCTGTTCAGATTAATTTTGAGTTTCTGGCAGTATCAAAAGCAATTTTGCGAAATTATATGAGTTGTTGCATTGATCAGAACAACTGATCCAAACCACCCCTGCAACAGCAAGGCCTTTTAAAAGTGCACTGCAAAATATTTCAGGGATTTGAAGGTCACAGTGTTTGCATCATAGACAATGGTGTGTGCTTCAAAACAAAAGTGCTGCGAGGAAAGCATATATAAGAGTTCTCTTTGGATGTAAGAAAGGGCAGCTTATCCCATCATGCAACATTTGGGATCTCTCACATTGATGCTGTGGTAAACCCAGTCATTAGACATTTGTCATTTAATTGAACGGTGGCAAGAATGATGTCGACATCAATTTGAAATGGCTGCTGCAGAAAACGGGAGCTGATTTAGTAAGTTTTTCTTGGTTTTTTGAGACAACATCTCTGTGCTGCAAGGTGGAGTCCGAGTTCCTTGAACCGGTACTGGGAAGCAAGTTTGAAGGCATTAAACACAGGCAAGGCTGAGTGAAAAAGTAAGTCACCCCTAAATCATTTTGTTGTAGCAGTAAATTTTTTGAGAAAACAGTCCATTGTCCTGGAGATATTGAGAAAGTAGACATTAACCCAGTGAATAATTTAAATCAGTATGCAAACTTAAATGTATGGAGAAACCATTCTTTCTAATTATTTTGTTGTAGTGTTGTAAGGCATAGACAACCGCCTGTAAATTTCCTTCCCTTTCTTCTCTTTTTATTTATTTTCTCTCTTGTTCCTTTTATCTTTGTAATGTATCAGTTAAATAGTAAAGCACTTAGCAATAAAGTTTCCTTGAAAAAAGCCTACTGAAGCAGCAATATTGCTTAGAATAGAATTAAATAGCACTTCTGTTAAACTACAAACTGACCAAATTCAGCCAATTATTTCTTGCTGCTGTTTTTATGCCAACCAAAACCAGTGTCCTTTCATATTTGTAGGACAGAAAAGTGAGTTGCTGTTCGCTTGATCTCATGCAGTAGTATGTGGCTATTTAAAAACCAAAAAGAAAGCAAGCTGCAACCTGAAAATATTATGAAAAGAAGCTGAAGGGCAACATCATATATTTTTTTAACTTACAGAGGTAGCAAAGAAGAGAATGCTGTTATAGCTGGTAAAAAATAAAACGCAAAAAAATGAGAAAAAGAAAAGGCACCCACCAGAAATTCTAAAGGAATGGACAGAGAATAGAAATCAGATCATCAGAGAAAACAACAGATGGCACGTTCATCTTGCTTTAGGCACGCCTAGTGAAGTCAATAGGAGGCTCTTCACAGTCGCTAATGGATTCTGGATCTGGCCCTAATGAAAAGGGTGGTATGGGCTAACTGCCTTACTTAGTCTGCTGATAGAGCTGATAGATGTAGTTTCATAGATACAAACAAGTAAAAAAGGGTTTTTTTTAAAATCCTTCAGCATAATATCTACGGGGTGAAGACTTCACAGAAAGCCCAGCATGCAGAGGCTTTGTTTTGTGTTGATTTTGTGTTCCAATCAACAATATCATTATTTATGTCTTTTTCAAGTTTCTATGCAAATATTTTGTAAATATTAAGTTTAATAATTTGGGACACGTGCAATGGGGAAAATGCCATGGGGTTATTTAGCTTTTATGCACTCAGCCTGTTTCTAGTGTTTATTGATCTTTAAAACTACACAGAGTAATGCTAGTATAGTAATTATTTTCTCATCTGTATCACCATGAATTTGCTTATTGATCTCCTCCTATTCTAGCTGAATTTTGAATTCTAGCTTGTTTCAATTTTAGTATTTCTGGTTACTGAAAGAAGTAATGCTGGGGATTTTACAATTACAGGAAACGTAACTTCTCTGTCTTGAGGACATGTGCTAATAATAGATACTAGGTAGCCCTGGATTTTGTAGTCAATAAATTTGTTTGCCAGATAGTGAATGAAACAAAAAGTGGTAATATTTTACATCTCATTAATAAAGATCTCATAGAAGATCTGAATTTAGCAAAGAGCTTAGGACCAAACCCTTTCAAATCAATTGTTTAAAATAAAAGAAAATGTTTTAATTGAGTTTCTCTAGGAAACCAAAGGAGCCAGTTATTGAGCTAACTTGCAGAGGTAAACACAGGAAGTGGAGCAGACTTTGAAAGACTTTGAATGAGTTTTGCAACTTAGTGGGGAAAAAAATCTATAAGGAAGGATCCTGGGCCAGAAGTGGAGGAAAAGATACTTCTGAAAGAACATTAAGAGTAGAAAAAGGGATTTATCTGTGGCAAAAAGTACATCTGAGATGTCAGTGTTTTGGAAAAAAAGTGAGACTTGTCAGAAGTCAAGTTGGAAAAGACCTTGCTAAAAAAATAAACTTTCTTTTCTAAATAGAAAAGGAACAAGGAATATGCTTTGGAGCACTATCTAGTGAGACAAAATAGTGATTTGTTTTGCACCGTCTTCAAACTAGTAGGTTGACTCCATATTTCTCAAGCACCATCATTTTGAATATAGACAAAAAGCAAAATAGCAAATGGTTTAGAAATAGGATATAAGAGCAAGGAAAACTTCAAGACCCCAAAATGCATTTAAGTTGTGGGAGGCAAGTGATTTCCCTTCTATAATTTTGAGTAAACTAAATAAAGTTTTTAACATATCCATCAAGTCAGTGGTTGCACATTTGAAGCAGAATATAGCAAGTTCATGTACTGGGAAAGGAAGGAGAAAATATGCTGTAACCCATAGTTTCAGATAAATAGCATGTTAAATCTAGAACAGCTTTGAATGTTCTTTCATATTTACGTCATGGAAATAAATGGAAAAATTGATAAAATTCAACATAATTTAGCAAAGCTGGATTGTACCAGATTAATTTGATAGCTTTTTTGTAACTGATTTCCTAGAAAAGGAAGACTTATGGTCCCTTTCTGAATTTGAACATAGTAATCTTTATTCTGGAGAATGTGGGGATTAGGAAAAAAGTTGTGAAATGGATAGTACCTGTGTGCACAGGAGATGGCAGGGATTGCTCTGAAGAGGTAACTGGCAGGTTGGAAGATTGTTAGATGAGTTTTCTAGCATGGTTCTTGAGATGCATTCTGTTCATTAATGATCTCAGCACAAAATGTTTCTACTTGACATACACTGTATGTCAGTGAAATTACCTGATGCCACAGTGCTGGGAAGAGTTTTCAGTATGGGGAGGATGTAAGTATCCTAAAGAGACCAGTGGGTAATCTCAAGAACTGATGTAAAATAAAGGTAATTAAATTTAATCACACCAAGTGGTATGTTAAGTACCTGTAACTAAGAGCAAGACCTTATGCTGTATAACCAAAGCTCATTAACTGGCAGAGGTAAAAAAGATTTTCATGAAGTAGTTTTCTATAAGTAAATTAATGTTAAGTAGTTGTAAAAAAATACAAAGTGAAAAAGATATGCAGGCCTAACAATATCAAAGGAAGTATTTCCTGTAGATATGAAGAGATATTAAAGCCATGTGCCAAAGTATCATTAGGTACATTGGAATATTGCATGTGTGTCTGGTTTCCTGTGTTAAACAAAACTAATTTAAATGAAGATAGATTCAGGAAATGGCTACTAGAATAGTGTAGGTAATAGGATAGCTTCTGAGAAGAGTCTAAAAACTTGTCCCAGTAAGTCTAGAAAAGCAAAGATTGAAAGGAGACATGATTGCCATCTGTAAATACACTTAAGGGTGAAAAACAGAGAAGGAAAATAATTAGGTCAATCAAAGCAAACTGTTGAAAAAGTAACAAATGAGCCTGAATTGGCCATGTATAGATTTCGGCTGAAAATTTAATAAAGTTATTAACCTTCAAAGCCATTAAACATCCCTCTTAACACTGTTTTTGTGGTATAGCCATCCAGTAAGAACAATTTTTGAAGTAGAGCTTGACCACCTTATGAAAGGGTTTACTTTATACAGCTGTCTGCAACAACCCCAGGGCTCAACTCAGAAACCCAGGACCTCTTTTTTTGTGATTCTGAGGAATGTGCTTATAGACAACACTGTAAGATTCCCGATTTTAAAACCTACCTAGACAGATAAACAGGAGAGATCAAATCCTCATTTGCATGCAGAATGCATCACATAGTAAATTGGTGCTCCAGGGCCGGACTGTGATTTTGAATCTACACCTGCTCCAGATGCATTAAAGCGTCCTCTACATTCCTCCTCAGGCTATGTGGAACCACAGTCCTGCTCTGTGTTACCTGAGCAGGTGGTTGGATTGCACATTTGTAACTCAGCTGCCCTTTCCCATACAGCACAACTGAACAATCAGGCAATATAACTTGCCACTGGTGTTGAAGTAAGGAGAGGAGCGAGCTCGTGGTGCAGGAGGACTATTTCTGAGTTTTGTGGTAAACACACCCCCACCAGCTCCAGACTGTGCTGAAAGGCAATGTAAGCATACCAAACTGTAGCTGTACATGTTTCCCAAAGTTATATTACTCTGCTCTCAGCACTAAGATAATCAATTTCTGCTTCATGACTAGTGTTCCTGGAGTTAGCACAATACAACTGATAAAAAACAGAGCAGAGCAGAGCAAGAGAGGAGAGGAGAGGAGAGGAGAGCAGAGCAGAGCAGAGGAGAGCAGAGCAGAGCGGAGGAGAGGAGAGCAGAGGAGAGGAGAAGAGAGGAGAGGAGAGGAGAGGCTAGACTAGACTAGGCGAGACTAGACTAGAATAGAATAATTTCAGTTGGAAGGGACCTGCAGTGATCATCTAGTCCAACTGCCTGACCAATTCAGGGCTGGACCATGACGCCAGTGTTATTAAGAGCATTGTCCAAATGCCTGTTAAACAGTGGGATATTTGGGGCATATGAATTAAAGACATGCAGGAAGCCTCTTAACACTAGATTCATTTAAGTGTAGTTGACTAGATTTCATGCAACTACAGGTGACTGAAGTTTTGCAGTATTTCACTATTGTTTCACTACTATTTTGATTCTGCTATTGTTTCTTAAATTGGAAAAACTATGATAGCTCTGATTTAACTAGTTTTCTTCATGGCATGCAGGCACTAGATCTGGGCTTTTGAGGTCCTGTCATTTTTCTAAATGGTTATTAGTGGACTTGAAAAGAAGGAAATTCATCCTTGAAGTAGCTTTATCAAATAATGAAAACAGATGTCACTTGCCATGTTTAGAGAAGGAGATTATCAAAAGGGCATGTTTCTTCATTCAAATGCTTTCACTGGATGGATAGAAACATGATTTATTTTTCTTTCTACTTTTCATTTGTGTACATTTATCTCTGATCAAAGAATCTGCTTACTTTCTCTCCAGTCCTCGCCTAGAATGAGAGCAAGGGATCTAATTCATTTTTGCCATTGATCATTATTCTCTCCTGGAAAGGCAAATAGAAAATAATAGTTTGAATTGTGTTTCTGCAACTACATATTATTTATTTTTGAGGCATATTTCACACCTCTCACCAGGTCACTGATTTGTCCTTGACCTGGCTTCTTTTTGTGAGAGTTTTTCTCCTATTGCTGTTTTCCTTCTTGTCTGTAAGTGCAAAACAAAATTCTTCTTCCATTCATTGTGCCACTCATCACCACCATCTCCAATGCTAAAAATAACAGAAATCTTCTGTATGCCCAGAGGTTTATCAAAGTAGTTGGGAACACACCGAATTTCAGTGGGAGTGGAGTAGTTTTCCTTAGTTGTCATTCTCTTTGGTTAATTTAAAAAATCTACTTCATGTGAGTAGAATTTAACTTGATTTAATTTATAATTCACTGACTAGTGCATAGAGCTTTTTAGTCAATCTTATTTGACTTTTTTTCTCTCTTTCAAAAAATTTTTTCTTAATTCCAAACACATAAACCTTCACATGTCAGAATTCAGATACTATGAAGTGTCCAATTTGGAGTTCCCTCACTTGAACAGATTGTTATAGCTCTGTCAACGATATGAAGTTATGCAGTTTTAGCAGACAGCTCAGTCCAACGCACCGCTATGGGGCCACAGCAGTGTCAGAACCCAGAGTGCTCACTGCGCACCAGGCCAGGCTGGAAGAGGTAGTGGGGAGGATAGGGAGCAGATTTAAAGCCTGCATTTGCTGATTTATGCAGGGTGGGTATTTCATTCTGGATGTTTCATTCAAGGCCTCTCACTAAAAGAAAGACACTGAGGTGCTGGAGCATGTCCAGAGAAGGGCAACAAAGCTGGTGAGGGGTCTGGAGAACAAGTCTTATGAGGAGCGGCTGAGGGAACTGGGGTTGTTTAGTCTGGAGAAAAGAAGGCTGAGGGGAGACCTGAAAGGAGGCTGGAGCGAGGTGGGGGTCGGTCTCTTCTCTCAAGTAACAAGCGATAGGACAAGAGGAAACAGTCTCAAGTTGCACCAGGGGAGGTTTAGATTGGATATTAGGAAAAATTTCTTCAAAGAAAGAGTCATCAAACATTGGAACAGGCTGCCCAGGGAAACGGTTGAGTCACCATCCCTGGAGTTATTTAAAAGACATGTAGACTTGGTGCTGAGGGACATGGTTTAGTGGTGGACTTGGTAGTGGTATGGTTGGACTCAATGATCTTAAAAGTCCCTTCCAACCTAGAGAATTCTATGATTCTAAGATATGATATACATCAAGAGAGAATGCTTGTGAAGAAATTACTTAAAATATGGTGTTAAGTATTAATAAGAACAAGTTGATTACCCTGGAAATTACTGACAGCTCTTTTCACCACTTCTACCAAAACAAATTCGCATCATTGTGTTCTTCTACGTTTCTGTTTGGCATCACTTGGTGAATAGCACATCTCACTAGTTCCTTGTGTTCACCCATCTGTTTGTGTATTTTATGCAACTTCTTACACTTAGATTATAAACTTTTAGGTTGTCTGGGATCTGTGTCTGCACAGCACTTAACAGAATAAGATACATTTAAATTAAGGGAGGTAAGAAAGCTCCCAAGTGTGTCTGGTTACATTCCAGCCCCATAGCCCTGTCTCTTTCCTTCCCCAAAGAGCCATTCCATGCAGGGATGTTAGAAAGTAAAGGAAAGCAGGACACGCTAGCTGACATCATGGAAGGCTGCAAGAACCTGAATTTAGGCAATAAAGGTGAGGGGTGCGTTTCCATCCTCAGGGGGCAGTTTGAACATATCCATATTGTCCATGAATCATGATTTCTAGTACTTGTTGCAGTGTATCATAAAAACTCTCGTTAAAACCGTAAGCAATGTATGTGCAGCAACAAAATGGGGACCACTATGAAATAGCAAAGACAATAACAAAATTACCCATACAGACCAATTTTACCTGAGGGCTGCGGCACAGTTCATGGAGGTAAAATGCTAAGCCCTCCTTTAATTAGCATCAGTTCAGGAGAAGAATGTAGTCAGTAAGTAATGAACGAAAAGCCTTTCACTTGCCAATTAACAACTTCAGATCATGCATATTTTATGAAATTCTGAAAACATTGGTAAGCATGCAGCAGCAACTGTATTAAATTATATGAAATTAATGATTGCTTCAGGGCCAAATGAGTTTGGCTGGCATTTAATTATATGTTTATTTTGTTATATAAATATATTGCAAGTAATTTTTACACAGAAAAGTTTTTATTGGTTTGATTGTGTGCATTCTCTCATTTGCCAGCGGTGTTCCTAAGTTTCACCCCTACTTCCATTGAGTAATTGTTCAAATGAAAAGGAGTTCCTGATGTACCAAGTTGAGAAAGACAAGAGCATATCTTGTCTTGAGAGATCTCAGAGATGCTTTTGTAAAAGTGTTTTCCAAGGGCAGTTTTTTCATAAAAATTTACCTATGATACCTCCTACAAAATTATTTTAAATTAATTATATTTGCCATTTTATTTGATCAGAAATATTTTTTCTGCTGATTTGAAGTAAGAACAGTTTGCTTGGATAGTATCATTTCCCCTTGATCATATATCCCAAATTTTATCAATTCTAAATTTTGCTGAATCTTGTTAGGAGGCTTTTCTAATACTAATTATACCATAATGCCATCCTAGTAAAATATTTCTTTTTTTAAAAATATATTATTTATTTTCATCTCTGTTTATTATCTCATCAGCTATATATCATAGCTCAAAAGATGATTTTGACTCCAACCAAGTGCTAAAAATACTACTCAGTTCTTTCTTCAAATTCCAACTGTTTCCTAAGAATTGCTGAACTCCTATAGACAGAATTTTTCTGTCTCTTCCCACCTCACAGGTTGGGATGGAAGGGATCCAGTTCCAACCCCCACGCCGTGAGCAGGGACATCTTCCACTAGACTACATTGCTCAAATCCCCATCCAACCTGGCCTTGAAAACCTCCTAGGATGGGGCATCCACAACTTCTCTGAGCCACTTGTGCCAGCATCTCACCACCCTCACAGTAAAGAATTTCTTCCTAATATCTCATCTAAATCTCCTCTCTTTCAGTTTAAACCATTACCCCTCGTCCTATCACTACACTCCCTGATAAAGAGCCCCTGCCCACCCTTCCTGTAGGCCCCCTTTAGGTACTGAAAGGCCACTATAAGATCTCCTTGGAGCCTTCTCTTCTCCAGGCAAAACCACCCCAACTCTCTCAGCTTGTCTTCATAGGAGAGGTGCTCCAGCCCTAGGTACCAAACAGAAAGTTAATACTGCTTTTTTCCTCTCTTACACTGTCCTTATCTCCCCAATTTATCTCATGTGTTTTAAGTGAGGATGATGATGTCAAGTTACTATGTTCCCCCTTTGTTGAAAGACACAGAAGCAAAGGCAGTATCTGCACAAATATTCAGGATCGTTTCAGTTTTTCTGCATCAATGTGTCCCTGCTACTTAAGGATCAGCTTGAATAAGCAAAGGTAATGTGGTTTCCAGAGGAGGATATTTCTTGGCTTGTCTTTTGTTACACCACGTTACCACTTATTAATGACTATCATGTTGTAAATGTTAATGCTCCTAGCATCACCCAGAAGCCTCAAATAGGAGTGGGGTTTTGTGGTCTGGCTACTCTGAGGCTTGTTTTTTCCTCCAAAGAAAAACCACTACACACCCTTCTAGCCCTGAGTCTTCAGCTTCTTGCCCTCTCATCAAGAGACACTATCTCCTCCCTACCTCCTNATTTGAAGTAAGAACAGTTTGCTTGGATAGTATCATTTCCCCTTGATCATATATCCCAAATTTTATCAATTCTAAATTTTGCTGAATCTTGTTAGGAGGCTTTTCTAATACTAATTATACCATAATGCCATCCTAGTAAAATATTTCTTTTTTTAAAAATATATTATTTATTTTCATCTCTGTTTATTATCTCATCAGCTATATATCATAGCTCAAAAGATGATTTTGACTCCAACCAAGTGCTAAAAATACTACTCAGTTCTTTCTTCAAATTCCAACTGTTTCCTAAGAATTGCTGAACTCCTATAGACAGAATTTTTCTGTCTCTTCCCACCTCACAGGTTGGGATGGAAGGGATCCAGTTCCAACCCCCACGCAGTGAGCAGGGACATCTTCCACTAGACTACATTGCTCAAATCCCCATCCAACCTGGCCTTGAAAACCTCCTAGGATGGGGCATCCACAACTTCTCTGAGCCACTTGTGCCAGCATCTCACCACCCTCACAGTAAAGAATTTCTTCCTAATATCTCATCTAAATCTCCTCTCTTTCAGTTTAAACCATTACCCCTCGTCCTATCACTACACTCCCTGATAAAGAGCCCCTGCCCACCCTTCCTGTAGGCCCCCTTTAGGTACTGAAAGGCCACTATAAGATCTCCTTGGAGCCTTCTCTTCTCCAGGCAAAACCACCCCAACTCTCTCAGCTTGTCTTCATAGGAGAGGTGCTCCAGCCCTAGGTACCAAACAGAAAGTTAATACTGCTTTTTTCCTCTCTTACACTGTCCTTATCTCCCCAATTTATCTCATGTGTTTTAAGTGAGGATGATGATGTCAAGTTACTATGTTCCCCCTTTGTTGAAAGACACAGAAGCAAAGGCAGTATCTGCACAAATATTCAGGATCGTTTCAGTTTTTCTGCATCAATGTGTCCCTGCTACTTAAGGATCAGCTTGAATAAGCAAAGGTAATGTGGTTTCCAGAGGAGGATATTTCTTGGCTTGTCTTTTGTTACACCACGTTACCACTTATTAATGACTATCATGTTGTAAATGTTAATGCTCCTAGCATCACCCAGAAGCCTCAAATAGGAGTGGGGTTTTGTGGTCTGGCTACTCTGAGGCTTGTTTTTTCCTCCAAAGAAAAACCACTACACACCCTTCTAGCCCTGAGTCTTCAGCTTCTTGCCCTCTCATCAAGAGACACTATCTCCTCCCTACCTCCTGTCCACTCTTGCCTTCTTTTTTGCTTTATTCAGCTTTCCCAAGAGTTCCTCAGGCTTCTTACAAGTTCACTTCTCCTCTTCTAGGGTGCCTGCATGTTCCTCTTTGTCCCTCTTTACCTCATCTAATCAGTTCTGCTTTGTGCAGCATCTGATATTCAGCATGTGACCTACTTTGGGGAAAAAATTCCCTTTGCAGGAAAGAAAGAATTCCCCCCCCCTTGCAGGGGAATTTTATGGATATGGTTTTAAGTGTATGTTTGTATAAGGCAGTGTAAATGGTAGATGTCCAAAGTAAAAAGACAGTTTCATTGAATATTTATTAAACCTAAGACTCTAAAACCTAGCTTTTTTTCTTAGATTCTAGTTTACTTAGCAGTATTTCAAGTGCTGATTAACTAGACCTGGTGTTACGTTGCCTTTGATTTCTGTTAGACTTAATTGTACAGGGGATGCAGTTTCTTATTCTGACACTACAAGAAAGCTTGAATACATTAAAGTCAATATCAGGCAAAATACAAAACCCAAAAAAGAGTAATCACAGGGCTTGCTAGAGAGTTAAAGAAAAAGAAAATATGGTAATGAAAGCTGAAAAATACTCAAGAAAGCAGAAAAATACCTTTTTTTTTTAAAAGGAAACATGAAGAAAGAAAAAATCATGAGGTCATAGAATTAAAGTAGTGATACTACGGAGGTTAAGCAAGGAGCAAGACTAAACAGGGAGTAGAGAAGTCTTGCAAGGAGATATGGAACAAGTTAATTTACTTTGCAGAAATGGTTAATACCTAGGTTTAATTTAGCAATGGGTGAGATTGCATCAGGACCACACTGCTGCTGGTGGCACACCAATGGGTCATGAACAACACTTAGACCTCGTTTGGAGCTATTAATCATCCTGTTTTCCCTTTAACATTGTGACATGTTCCTGTGGTACCATTTCCTCACCTGTGTCCTTTTAGTCAAGGCAGTAATCTTCTACCTTAGGTACCTCCTGCTGTTCCTCACTGCTGCTCCAGCACTCCTGTTGGCTTCTCCATTCTCTGCTGGACAAATTCATAAAAGGTAGCAACAGATCTCACAACCTGCTTTGGAGCTGTGAAAGCAGAATATGACACAGTATTTTGGATAAGGGAAACTTATCCTATAATAGGAAAAGTAGCAGTCCTGGGAGAAGAGAGCCAGAGTGCATGGTGATATATCCTGTCTCATTAGCTGCCCTCCACCAGTAAGAGGCCATTGAATAGCCTCTAAAAGCTGCTCTCCTTTCTGTTGAAAAGAAGCTGAGCAGAGGGGAAAGTTTTCTGAAAAAGTAAGCTCGCACTAAACAGTCGTAAGTGTGTATGATGCATTCTGGTGTCAGTTGTACCATCTGGAAGAAAGACTGCCTTATACTTTTATCATAGTCACTATGAATTTTCTAAACTTTAAGAAGAAAATCATCATTCTGCTTTCTTGGGTTACTCGGTTGGAAGACTAATTTCTTCTTCCTCAAGAATATGTTTTAACTGTAAGGTAATCGCACCACTGCTAACACAAAAAGAGGCCCATGAAAACAGAATAGCTTTTTAGGCATTACTTGAAGGACAAAGCAAAAAAGCTAAAATCTGAAGCACTAAATTACTTCTATAATACTTCAAATATCGGAAAAACAGCTGAAGGGATTAAAAGCAAAATGGATTTTTAGCTTGTAAATAAAATTGAAAAAAAAACCCCAAACATACACTACAGGAAAAAAAGGCTAGAAAATAACCAGTGAAAGTGTTCTGAGAATATATTTCATGAACAAGCTTAGATGAACTAATCTGATTTTTAGTGTTAGAACTATTATGCAGAAGTCAAGTATTCTGCTATAAAGAAAAAATTAAAATAGTTGCAGGCATGATAAGGAAGACAGGACTGATTAAGTCAAGACAGTAGTCTTTCTAGTCACTAGGGTAAAAATTTTGTGAAAACCTTATTAGGGAAAGGGAAACAGAGCTGAAGACTAACTGTATGCTACTGATCAATGCCAACTAATCTTGAATTTGTCCTGCTGAGAGAGTAGAGTACGATGCTGTGCGTGTGAAAGATGATATTCAATGTAGGAGCCTGATCCAGAATCTCTTTACCTGTGGAAAATCAATACAATTATTCCTGACAGAAGAAGTACATGTGGAGTAAATAAGTAGAGAATTCATTACTGAAATTGGAATACCTTTAAGCAATTTCACCGAAGACTCAGCCACAGACATAGAAGGTGTTGTATCCCTGAAAATACTGGTCTGGTGGTTTTTGCAGTACAGTATTCCCTGGCTACATTTCCACTAGGAAACTGTCTGTTAATGATTTAAGCATTCTCATAAGATTACAAATTTCAAACTGCCTCCTTTAAAATGTTGGCTTACTGGATCTTCAGCAGGTAGGGAAAGGGAGAGGCTTTCTGGAAATATAACATTAATGTTGAACCAGTACAACTCACTAGTTTAAATTCATTTCCTACTTTTCAATAGGGAGTCTATTTTGTGACCATTGTAAATAGAGCTGAATTTAATTTTTTATAATGGGCAAAGCTGAGAAAGAAGGATATTCTTTTTATCTATTTGTAGTGACTGAGCTTGATATGAAATCTGGGGGAAATCTTATATGTTCATTGGTGTGTCATTCTTTGAGAAAATTAGAAGTCTAATCATATTTTCACGTGCTCATATTCTTCCCTTTCAATTTATTCACCCAACAAAAAATAATCCCCCTTTCAATTCAATGCCCTGTTTGGAGAAGCTTGCCGTTAAATTAAATGAAAACAAGTGTTCCCTTTTACATTATTTCATAAGTTGACACAGTAAGTTTAAATTTGAAAAGTTTTATGAAATACAGTTATGGGAATCTTGAACAACAGATGGTGGATCAACACTGTACACTGAAACTTGGTATTCGTAGCACTTGTTCTGTCTGTGCTCTGGGTTCACCCTCTGCGGATGACTCGCAAACAAATACACATGCACAGATAATGCAGAACAAACTTCAGTTTAGATTCAGAATTTTCTTGCTTTCCTGGCTGTGTTGTCTAAATGCTTCTAATGAAGCAGTCTGACTTGCTACTTCATGTGTACACCATGCTACTTTGTTGAAAGGAAAATTTTTTATTAACGGACATAATTATTTTCATCTTTGTGCTGGCATTTAAAAAAAAAAAATCCTAAAAATTAGGACTCTCTGTGGGTAGCCAGGGTAAGAGTGGGAAAAGATTAATTGCTTCTTATAAGTCAATTAAGTTTTACAAAGGCCCTTGTTAGTGAAGTAAGTGGGTTAGGTACATCTGTTTGCTCAGTTTTACCAAAGTGTTCTTTGTTCATTATTGTTAAATTTTACTGGAAAATAAATTTTTAAAAGAATTAAAGATGTCTATTGCAGAAACATTTGGATCTAAACAAAACAAAGCTCTGCAAACATCTTGTCTCAAAATTAATATTGAGCACTTTGGGAGAACAGAGGGCGGGCAGTGATGCCAAAAAATGTCCCATTCTGTCGTTGGTGTTGGCACACAGGATGGTGGTGTGGGCTCAAAGATGGGGCATTTGTAGAATCAGGCTTGTTAGAAAGGGTCAAGTCAAATACTTTTTAACTGAGTGCTCAAGCATTCAATTTGTCTACTGTAATGTTGATTTACATGTAAAATTATATCTCTAAAATCTCGGTATCGTGTTGCAGCTTTTGGCACAGATTTAACAGTTGCTTGAGGCTCAAATTGAAATCTTGCCTAGTAGAATCACATGCAAAACTTTTAATTCACTTTCAAAAGCTTCAGAAGTTTCTCTTATATTATTCCAAACCCTCTTATTGTTTTTACATTTGTTGTTTTGACAGCATATTTTGAATTCTACAGAGAACTTCCTTGTAGCCACTTGTTAAATTAATTTTAATGCACATTGCAGAATATTAGTATGTTTGTAAATGAATACAACATTGAGAAACTACAAAGTTTCTGTGTCACTGAACTGAATTCTTAATCAGAATTAAAATTTACTCTGTATAGCTACATAATTATCAAACTTCTTTTCCTGATTTTATATTTCTTTGGCTTAAAAGAGTTAAATCATTAAATGCATTGACACCTATGCACCTTAAATGTATTATCCCCTTTGTACTGATGCATGTAGTTGTAATAATTCAGAGTAGGCAAAGCCCATGACATACTTCTAAATCTTGAATAGGTGGAGAGGACAAGCTAATACTTGACTATTGTCATGTGCTGCTGTCCTCTTGAGCTATCTGCATGTTGTAGGAAAGAGTGCTGTTAAACCTTAGAAATCCTTACTCATTGAAGTAACGGCAGGAGGGAAAGATCTGGAGGAGATTCATATGCCTGAGGATTCTGTAAGTTGTTACCAGCTGTACTGCCAAACATCCCACCTAAATTTATATTAAAAAATAATCGAGAAAAAAGGGTCAGGGTATGTTCCACTCCCCCCCACTGCCCCATATTTCCAGGTTTCTCATCACAGGGAAAAACTTTTCCAGAAAGGAAGGATTTTATTTTTGCTTTATTGAAATCCTGTGTATTGTTGATGTACACCAAGACTATGTATTATTTCAGATATTGTTAAAGCAGTGACATTTCTCTCTGTAGAGAAAATCGAGGCAGGCATTGAAATGCATTGATACATGTGGAACAGCCATCCCTTATTTCCCTGTTTATGTATCCCACCACCTCTGATCACTGAGAAAATAAATATCTTTTAGTTTCTTTCCCTTAAGACCAGCCATTAATAGCCATTTCATTTGTCTGTTTAAAAGCTGTTTGTTAACGCACTGATTGTTCATTTTATTCAGAATCTAAATCCAAGGCTGTGTGTCAGCCTCAGCATAAACCAAGAGTACACACAGCCTGGATATTTTGGCCAGTTCTTATATTACAGTCTACAACAGTCTATCCCACAGACTTCCAGTGTCCAAAGTGCTGTTCAGTGAAAAGGTTCTTTTGATTACGTTTATATGTACCCCTCTGGTTTCTCAATAACAAATGTCTGTCTGTAACTTTTGTGCGGATCTTTTTTTTCCCCCTGTCTAACTTTCCTCTGTCTAACAAACTTTAATAGATTTAAAAAATCTGTGATGCTTACAATTTTTCTTTGATGGATTTTCACCTTTCGCATACATTTGCTGATGAGTAGATTACATTGCAATGACAATGTCTAATTTATTTTCTAGCTATAGGATTTTAATGAGAAATCTTATTTCAGCTGGAAAATGCAGTCACCCCCTTGCTTTTTTAAGGACATTAATATTATTAGCAGTAGATTTATACAAGTATACTAAAGCATACAAAATAAAATTCTGATGCTGAAAGAAGCCTGTGGGTTTTAGACAGTATAGGGGCAGTGTACTGTAGAAGAGGTATACGCATTAATATATGTTTGACTTCAGATGATGTTGATGCATATCATGGGAATAGGCAGATGTTTAATGCTTAAAATGACCATGCTCGTGCTTTGAATAAGATTTTAAGCAAACCTGAAAAGAGAAAAATAAATATTTAATATGTATTATTAGAAATGATACCAGTTCCTTGTGTTAAAGATTTTGGGGTAATAGCTACTGTCTCTATAGTGAATTTTCAGGAGTCTCAAGAAAAGCGAGCCAAGGTACCAGCCATAGTTTCTCTTAATTTTTCTTACCTTTGGCTGCATATCTCTACTGGCAGGGTGAAAGTTGGATGTGAAATGTTATGTTACAAACTTTTTTGAGGTGTTTTTTTTTTCCCTTTTTTTACTTCCGCTGCCTACTGGCAGAAATTTGATAACTTTCACAAGTTTTCTTGCGGGAAATAGGTAAAGTGAAAGGAAAAGGATTCACAATCGTCATAAAAAGACTTATCCAGGGTGTGGGAAAATGGGATTGACATACCTCCTCTGCCTGATGTGTAACAGGGATTTGTCTGTGGTGACTGACTAGCTTTGCTGAGGTGTCTTTCTCCTGTTGGACCTGTTCCACTTTGAATATACAATTATATATTCATTAGATCAGAGACAGTGTGCCTGGTGATTAAGGCACTCTTTTGAAATGTAAACCCCAGTGGTGCCTGTTCCAGAACAGTAGTTTGGTTCAGGTTTTGCAGCAGAGCTGAGTTCCTCATCAACGACCTGCTGGTTATTCTGATTTCATTCTCTCTCTTTCTTGCTTTTTAACACCCTTTCTTACCTCAATTTTCTCTCTCATTTTAGAGCATAAATTGCATGCCAGGGCTAAGAAACTGGCAAATAAAGGTTGTTTGCAACTGATAAATGTACGTGAAACATTTTGACTTGCACCAATTTGCATGTTGATGAATTGCAATGCAGAAGTGTCTCCTTCTGTATAGTACATATAGAGGGTATGTAGCATGCCTAGCCTAATTGAAGATGTTGTACTGAACATATTTTAAAAGCCAGGTAAAATGGATGCCACCTATTTTGTAAAAAAATATGCAATTGTCAAAAAAAGATATTTTTATCTTTCCTCATTCTTACAACTCAATATATTCTGCTGATGTTATGCATTAGGATTTTAGCAGTAATTCATGAGGATTTTAGGGTGTCAGTGGAGTAATGTTCAGTGCCCTGCTTCAAAACTCACTGCAAATCCTTGGCTCTGAAGAGTTTGTGAGAATTCTCTCTCCTTTAGGAGGAAGGTATGGGAATTAAAAAGTCTTGAAATGGCAATAGTTGATATACATGTTCATGACAAAAGTAGAGAGACAAAGCTAGGAATACCTACAGATGTTGAGTTAGAAATAATTTTCCCTTCTACTGAAATTGCTTCCTTCTCTGAATTGATTCAGTACTGTGGAAAAGTAAAGCTCATGTGGGAGGACATAGTATCAGGAGTATACTGCTTATTTTTCTGTGACTATTTTATGAGCAAAATTTCAAATCCGTTTGCATTGATGAAGTATAGACACAGAGTCGTTTTCCTTTTCTGAAGGACTACTTCTTCCAGGTTTTGTTTTGCATTGTTAGTTTACTGTCTGGGACTTGAATGTGGAACACGTTTCAGGAACATAGTAGAAGTAGACTCGTGATTTTTTAATTCTAACATTAACAGGAATTTCAACTTTATTTCTGAGAGTGGCTGCTCCTAAAATGAATCAATTAAAAAAAGTCTGTAGTGACAGAAAAGCTACTGCTAATGTTAAGAAAAGTACATCTGAAATCACAGAATAACAGAAAGTTAAGGGTTGGAAGGGACCTCTGGAGATCTTCTGGACCAAACCTCCTGCCAGAGCAAGGTCACCTACAGCAAGTTGCACAGGATGGCGTCCAGGCAGGTTTGGAATGTCTCCAGAGTCAGAGACTCCACCACCTCTCTGGGCAGCCTGTGCCAGTGCTCTGCCACCCTCAAACTAAAGAAGTTCCTCCTCATGTTCAGACGGAACTTCCGGTGGTCAAGTTTGTGCCCATTACCTCTTGTCCTATCATTGGGCACCACTGAAAAAAGCCTGGCCCTCTCCTCCTGGCACCCATCCTTTAATTATTCATAAACATTGATGAGATCCCCCCTCAGTCTGCTCTTCTGTAGACTAAAAAGACCCAACTCCCTCAGCCTTTCCTCATAAGAAAGATTCTCCAGCCCCCTAATCATCTTTGTGGCCCTTTGCTGCACCCTCTCCAGCAGTTTCCTGTCCTTCTTAAACTGGGGAGCCCAGAAATGGACACAGGACTCGAGTTGTGGTCTCACCAGGGCAGAGTAGAAGGGGAGGATGACCTCCCTCCACCTGCTGGCCACACTCCTCTTGATGCACCCCAGGATGCCATTGGCCTTCTGGGCCACAAGGGCACATTTCTGGCTCATGGTCACCCTGTTGTCCACCAGAACTCCCAGGTCCCTCTCTGCAGTTAGGCATTCAGATAAAAGATTGGATTTTCAAGAGCTTTTACTTATAACCTGGCTGTTTCTTTTGAAATTGGTGATAATTCTATCAGACATCGATAAGAATAGTTTGATTCTTCTGAAAATTCCTCTCATTAAACTTATTACTCTACTTAAATAGGCTTATCTGTGTGTGACCCAGAAGCATCTTGGGCTGTGATCTTTCCATAGAGAGTCTGAGATCAAGTGAAAATGTTTTTGTTGGCTTTTACTTTTAATTTTAAAACTTGTACGTTGGTCAACTTCTAGTCTAACTTCCATTCATCCAGTACAAGTCTTGGCTTAGACTCAGTTTGTTCCCCAGTCTGTCTTCTTAGCACCTCCAACAAGGCAAAAGTAGCATCTGTACAGCTGGGGAGGAGAGGACTTTCTTTTTCCATGAATCATAAGACCATTATTTTCTGCCAGTGAATCACTGACAGCCACCTTTAAAATACTGTTACTAAACTTGAAAATTGTTATTAATTTATTGTAGAATTTTTTAGTATGATTCAATATGATTCATTACCATGACCCATATCTGAAGCAGGACACAGGAATTTAGATATCCTTTGAATTTTCAAGAAAAAAATAATATCTGTTATTATATGTTATTATATGAATATTGTTGGGAATGGTAGTCTAGTTCTACTGCAGAGCATTCTGTGTACTTACGTGCATGCTGTATTCAGCTTACTACCAAATGTATTCCAAGTGTTGATGTCAGTAAAAGAACAGTGACTCTCATGTCAACTGATTTCTAGAAGGGCAGGAAAATATTCCCCAGGGAAAATTTTTAGCCAAGTTTGGCAAACACATACCTGGTTAAAGATTCCTCTTCCTTTCTTCCTCCCAGAAGGACACCTGTGAAATTGATTTTTTTATAGTGTGAAGGAACTGTGCTTTTCTTATGTGACAAAATTAATTTGTTTTGTCTCAAAGAACTGTTAAAAAGTTATTCAAGGTATGGTTTTAGCCATGAGTTTTGCCTGAATTTCACAGAGACCATATCAAGAAAGCTTCTGCACTTAAGAATGTACAGTTAAAAACCTTGGAAAAGGCATGTTTGTAGGCGCATATCCATGCAAAATGTTTAAATATCATGTAATTGTCAAGATAAAATTTAGAGGGGAATTTTTTAGTGACTGAAGTATTCCTAGGCTGGCAGCAGACTTTGAAAACTTGTTTTCTATTTGCGACACTGGTATTTCATAAGAGCAGAGAATAATTCAGTTTGGAAGGAATTTGTAGAGGTCATCTAGTCCCAGCTCCTGCTCAGAGACAGACCGCTTTGAAGCTATGTCAGATCGCTCAGGGTCATAGCAAGTCAGGTTTACTAAGAATAAGAAACAAAATGGACACTGAAATGAAATGTTACAATAAAATAGGGTCAGCATAAAGTTGGAAAAAAATTATGAGAGTTAGATGTGTGTCTGTGGAAAAACAAAGAAGAATAAATTGCATTTTATATTATTTATCTTTCTTTGTATTTCTTCTCAGTGAAAGCTATAGTTGAGCATCGTGGGGCCTGAAAGAAAAGTCTTAAGTGTTATTCAGAATAACAAAGTGTTTCAAAAGCTTGCTTTAATGTGTTTAAAAGAGAAGGTAATGCTAAGCTCTGAGTTCTATGCTCTTAGCCACTAGAATAGTGCAATGATGGCAAGGTAAGTGATGCAAGAGCAAGAATACTCAGTCATTTGCCTTTAGGATTTGTGCTTGAACTTGAAAGCCTTAAGGGCCTTTTAGTTCATTAATAGTTTAGCTTTTTCTTCCAGATTACATGCCCTGAAGATCACGATTTTGAATAAGGAGGCAAATTAAGGGATTCGCTGATGCATTTCCTTTGATGCGAGATTGAATAAGAGTTGGAAAGAAAAGATTATCAGAATCTTATAATGGATATAAACATGCCAGAGTTTTAATCTAAGTGATTAACTACATATGTGTTTCAGTAAAAAAATACAACCCAAGAAATTGTCAGGCTGTACGTTAAAAATATGCTAAAAAAATTAATCTCAAGAACAACTAAATATACTCATTTCATAACTGTGAATATGACAGTCAAATGGAAAAGAAGAATGGTTTAGACAATAGCTTAGAACTTGGTCTTATTCCAGCACCTTTAATACTCAAGGAGTCTCAAATTGCCCTAAGTGCTTTACAAAGTGGTACTCTAGTGATCGTGTGATCTGTCCAAATAAACCCATTTAGGCACACCGCAGTTTTTCAAGGCAAAGACTTAGAGCTACAAACTGCTTTAACCAAGGAGTTTCCACATAGTCTCAAGACACCCATTGGGTTTTTCACAGTACTGAATTATCAGCAGAAAGGGATGAGAAGTGTCATCCTTTAGGGAGGAGCTGAAGTCATCAGTAAGAGTTTTCTTCTTTCCTTTTAATTTCTAGCACTATGTGGTGGAAACCTGTTGGTTTCCATAGCTTCAGTAAAATCAGATTTCTATTCCCTAAGTCCCTGTACAGAACGTGACTGTCTACTTCTGTCAGAGTTATATTTAAACATGTCTTAATTTCCTCAGTTTTTGCAGATAATTGGATTGTGAAAGCTTCAGTGATCATCATGTCAAAGTTTTAAAAGTAGCCTGTCTCTTGAATAAGCTTTGCTATTCTTTCAATTCCTGATAGTTTTTCACTCTTAATCCTTCCCTATCCCCTTATGTCTAGTTACTATTACCACTTAATGAGTCCTTTCCTTTCCTTGGTCTGTTTTTTTTCACTTTTGATTGTGTGTTCCTGGTTGTTCAGAAAGCTGTCAGGGTCCAGTTGATGAGAATTCTAGTGCTAGCCTGGAGTGACACCTCATGACAAAGAAAGATTTTTTTTCAAGTGAAGTGAAACCTTTTGCTCTCCAGAAGCACCATTTCCCTCCTCCAAAGAACATGCACCTGTGCTTTGATGAAACATTGTGGATATTTAATTTCCTCCCATACTACTTTTCAGCTACACATTAGACTGTGCTGTCTGTGACACTTGTGTGCTCTCACTGGATGTGGCCCACTAACAGAGGATGTATGTTGCCTAATTTTTCTGTATGAGGCAGAATAGGCAAGGTCATGATGCTCCCACGATGCTGGGAGACTAATGCTGAAGTAGGAGCACATCTATCCTTTTGCATCAGTCTGTATACAGGCAGAGGACACACTAGGATTTTTTCAAGAGGTTTCTCCACTTTGGTAGTGGTTTCATTCCTTGTCTAGATTTGCTGTTTTAAAGTCTTGCAGATTTCACATATACTATGAAAACCCAAATATATTGGATTTTTTTTTTTTTTTTAAATTCTCCTTCCTGAATGCTGTGCTTCACCTGGGCAGAGCTAGGAGAACAATATTGCTCTACAGAAATCAAGTTAGAGTAAGCATATGAAGCAGTTGTAATCGAAGCAGTGTAGTTGTGTGTATTGTGGTTTTGTAATGAATGTGCTGAACCTGATAAGGGGCTTGAAAACAACAAATGGCACCATGAGAGATGAAAATCTGTACCATATGGAGCATAACTCTGGAATCTCAAAACTCTGACTCCGGGGAGTGTGCCAGCATACGTGGGAGAAGTCAGAATTTCATGAATTATGTTACTCTTGAGTAGATTTGAAAGTACAAAAGAGTTCAACAGCACTGATAAATATGCAAATGTCCTTGTTCTCTGAATGAGACAGAAATGTGGCTTTGATGTTTAGGCTTTGGAAACTTGAGCTTTGGACAAAATACAGTAGAAGAAAAGCACAGTGTGGTATAGCATGAACAAATACCTCAAGACACTAATGGAATGATTTAAGTCTGAAGACAGGAGTAGGCGTGGCAGAAGTAGGAAGGTCGACTATTAGAGTGGGAGATAGTCAAAGAACCACATACTGGATGGCAGGAATGGTTTGGTTAATTAGCACGTATCACTCTTTGTTCAGAACAGAAAAACAATGCCGGTACAAATGCCAGATTGCAAAGCAGAATCCTGTCTTGTCTTAAAGATCTTAAAGCCTTGAGTGGGTGGGTTTAGCAAACATTTTCTATCAAAAACCTGAATTAGATGGAAGTGTTTTGCATGTTGTAAAATCACATGTTCATTTCAGTGGGACGAAGCATTAACTTGTTAAGCTGTTGTTTGCAATGTGGCTGTGTACTGTTGAACTGGGCATTGCGGAGTGATGGATAAAACACCCCCACTATATATGTGCGGTTAAACTAAGTATGACTGAGTGAACAGTAGAAAAAAATTCTGTATTACTTCACTGTCAGATGAATAAAGGAGTATTTTTTAGGTGAGAAGTACTTTGTGGCGAAAAATATTGTTGAACAAGGTCTGCAGAAGTACTTAGCACCCACTGATCTTTCCAGCAATCTCAAATGTTCATCCTTTTCTTGGGCTTGGTATATCTAGTGGTATTCCCTCCATACAACCATCTTAGGTGTCAAACTAAGTAATCATATCTGCTTTAAGACAGAGAAAAAGAGAAAGTTTGTGATGGACTATTCAAACAACAGCAAATCCCGGTCTGTATCTAATCCTTCCATGACTATCAATTAAGGTCAGAGTTTTCAATCATTTGTCTCATTTGTAGACTATATTTCTTGATTTACTCTACTTGCCCCACAGCTCTTAGTGTTGGTTTGGTTTTTTTTCTCTCCCGTCTCTTGCCAAGAAAAATAGTTCCTTACAGTTTTCTAAGCTTGACTCATTCTCAGCTTCCACTTTCTCATGCTGTTGAGTAGTTCTTGGAGAAACTTAATACCATAGACCAAGGGTGAATGTGTTTTATGGAAGGAGGTGTTATTTTTTGTCTCATGGGAGAAGTTGTTGGTTTTTTTCATCTGAAATGGAAGTATCCTGAGGCAAGAACCTTAAGGGGAGCCAAAGCTGATAGCAGCCTTAGGCAGGACTCAGGCACTGCTGTTCTGTAAAACTAGTTTTTTTATTAAAAAGGTAGTCTGTGAGAGATTAATTTTGGACATAACAAAAATTTGCTGAGTATTTCAGCCAAACTGTTTTGAAAATCTACAGAGAACAGGTATTCATTTTATCTTTTACCTTTTATAAAGTTTCAGAAATATGGTTTCACGTAAACAGAAATGTAAAAATTAAAAATGAGTATGCAGTGATTAAAAAAACTTAGTAAAATAGGTAAAAAGTCAAGCTTCAAATTATGTGTCTCAGCATATGTTTTATAGTTCAAATAAGGGACATGTTTTGTCACCATTTGAAATAAACTCAACAGTAGTTTATGAATTAACATTTCCTCACAGCAACATTTACTTACAGGAAGGTGCTCCATTAGACTTGAAAAGCAAAACCAAGTAAATCTTCTTTTTATCCTAAGCCAACATCACCATCAGACAAGTGTGCACGACTTACACAGAGTGAGAAGGTGCCCTGCCTGTAGCAGACAAAGCTGAAAAGCTTTAGGATTTTGATGCCTGTATGTCAAATTCTGAAATTCTGTTGAGTGCATACCAACTCTACACTGACTTCAGAGGATATAACTTACCTTTGGAGTAAAATATTTTGAAATTTTGCATAAACAAGAGAGAACCAGCATTGTTTAGATTAAAGAATGGGGAGGATTTACAGAACGTACAGATCATTAGTGCTTTTAAAAAGCTGAAGGATAATTCCCATTGTAAAATTCAACAGGCAACTTTTTAAAGAGTATCAAGTAACAAAGTTGACAGGGTCTTTTTAATTTGTAACAAAGGGAGGCAGGAAAAGAAAACAAAACCAACATGTATTTAGGAATGAGTCAGCTTTCATTTTGTGAGCTTTCTCTTGACTAAACTTGCTCTGACAAAAAATGCAAATTCAGGCAGCAATTCATACTTTAAAGCCATTTGTAAAAGATGTGAGAGAGAAAAGCATTCCAAAAATTTGTCTGGGAACACCAAAGTAGACATAGGAAGCCTACAGGAGAAAACAAAAACAAATATTCTGAGATAAAATTATAAGTATTTTAGCTACACTATTAAAAATAACTAACATAGGCAGTGTTTTCTCTTTGTGTTTTCTTTAATACATAAAATTCTACTTCTTATGATCATCTGGTTTGGCAACAGAAGATTTTGTTTACCATCTCAATTTTATAGGGGAACAGAAGAAGAGGAATTATTACAAGATTGCAAATCACAGGTTAAGTTATTTATTATCTAATTAATAAGTTTTGAACTGCTGTTCAAATGTTTGCACCACTTTGCAAATGTATATTATTTCTGCCCTTTGCTTTTTTCCACTCTTCCCTAACCAATAAAACTTTTCACAAAGAAACAGCAACAAGTTTGAGCTCCCAAACGCAGTGAGGGTTAGAATTTTGATTCTTTTCTACATGATCTCATGAATGGACTTGAAAGCTTCATCCACAAACCTGTTCGCTGTGAACACTCTTGACTTCCTCTGCATTTACTGGTAAACAGCGTTTCTTATGACTTAATGGAAGAGTCTTCATATATTTCTGTGATGCTGTTTTTGGATTTAGGTTCTTTGCAAAGAAGGAAAACAATCTTATGTGACGGAAATTATGTCCTTACTTGGGCAAAACCCTTGAAAACATTGGAAAGCAACGTAAGCTTGACTTGTGTCAATTCTGTTACTTGCCTATTACTATTTATACACTATTTGCATAGTTCAGCACATTACAGCTTTATTAACATTAACTTAGATTCCTTAACAGCTGAGCAAAATGGCTCCCTTAAACCTGTAAGTAAAAAACCCCCACAAATGCAAAGATCACTTCAGTAACAGAGGTTGTGGGAGAGTGTTGTCACCAGAAACAGCTTTCAGCCTCTGGAAACTATTCTGCTACGTAGTTCCTCATTCTCTCTTGGACTTTTTGCTGATTGATGGACTCTGTGAGACAGGCTTCCTGGTACGCTGCCATCACAGGGTGAGATTGCAGCAACAGTTAAGTGAATTCTGTGTAATTCACATTTATTATTTTTCTAACTTAAATGCTAGAGAGCTTCAAAATTGTGTCCCTTCAGAAGTTTATCAGAAATTCTCTTAGCAGCATTGAAGTAATTAATTCAAAAAGAGCCTGTGTGAAGCTGGTGTCAAACACTGAGTTCTGCTGTCACTTTATTGATTAGAATGGAAAAAAATAATCAAAATGGAAAACAACTTCTATGTGATTGTGGTATGCTTACTTAGTGTGGTAAAATACAAATCACTTGGCCCATATATAGGGGAAAACTCAGTCTGCCCTTGATGTGCATTTGTGATCTCATTTCTGCTTCTTGCGCTTATATTCTTCTGTGATTTCGTGAAAGAACAAATTACATCGTTCATAATCAAACTCAACCCTAAAGTGAAACGCAGCTCTTGAACAGAGAAAAGAAAAAAAATGAGACACAATAAGGAGGAAATAATTTGTAGAAGTGTGGGGAAGGCTATCATCCGTGGACAGCTGTAATGTCATGGGAAAATAACTTTGCAAGTTCTCTGTGTTGACGCAACTCTGTTTCCGCGGCAGTCAGCGTGGAGCAATTCTAAGGGTTACACTCTGACAAAATAAAAATGTTGCAACCTGTAAAGATGCCGCCTGGTACAGGGTTGCTCCTAGTGGTGTGTAAAAGGAAAAGAATGCAAGATGGAAGGCTAAGTAAGAAGTATGGGTCTCGTGGCCTTCTGGCTACGCAAAACCATTGCCTGCTGGGGATTCTTACAGTATTTTTGTGATCTTTATTTTGGCAGTATAGCAAGTCTTGAGGGAAGAGATTCAAACTGGCCAGAACTTGCAAGTTTTCATTTCTTTCCCTAGTGTGTGAATCATACATCATTTTATCCTGACCCTAAGTGTTGTGTTCCAGTGTTGGCAGCAGGTGGAACACCAGTCATCTGAAGTGAATCCGTGTCTCTGTTGGAGGTTGTTTGCCCCTCCAGGGCCAGAAGAATTATGGCCAGGCCTCTTCGCGGCTCAGGCTGAGCTATAGAGAACTCGAGTGACCCCTGTGGAGGTGCAAAGCCCCCTCTGAGGAAAAGCATGAAGGAGGCAGGCTTGTAAACCTCAAGAAGTTCTGACCTTCCCTTCAGAGGAGAACAGGCCTCTGGGGCAGGGCTGGGAGACATTATTTTGATTTGGTTGTTTGACCCAAGTTTCTCTGTTTGAAAAGTAAAACTGAGCCAAGAGAGAAATCTGAGCTTGGTGGTAAAACCCTGAGAAACATGAGATATCCAGCATGAATAGGAGGAAACTGAGGCAAGGGGTTTTTTTAAGCCAAACTGGGCATGTTGTACCATGCTAAGCTTTTTGTTAGACTGTGGGCATGACTGAGGCCTTGCAACGAAAGGCGGGGAAGCTAGTAAGAACCTAAACTAACAATTAAAAAATACATTCAGCCATCTATTGCTGAATAACCTTATGCAAATCTTCCCTGTATAGCCAGTCACTAATTATATGAGAGATTTATAATAGTAGCAACTGAGAACTTGGGCAAAGAACTGGCAATGTTCAAGTCAAGAGACAATTCAGCCAATGTGAATTGAGTATAAAGTTACTTGAATCTGCACCCTTATATATTTGGACATGTGAATAATGATGTTTGAGCAATGCCATTAAAATTAGTAGTCCTAAGATTTGTTCAGAGCTTTTTGTCCCTTACATATGTTTGGGGATTTTTGGCTAAACCTCTTCTACTGAAGAGCCCTGAAACAAAGCAGGCAAGCACAGTTAGGCCTAAATATGAATCTCAATTAAAAAGTATCAATAGAGTATCCCAAAGGAGGAAGACTTCTGTTGCTTTATACCTCTTCGCCTCTGTAACAGCTGTTATTAGTTCTTATTAAACATTTATCTGCATTGTCACCAGGCCTCTGAGCTCATTGTTAACTTGCTTCGTAAGCATCCAAGAGAAATAAGGCTTGGAATAGAAAGAGGGCAGCGAATTAACTTGACAGATATTTATGGGGAACCACTCCCAAACGGGAGAGTCAGCATGAGAGAGAGCGTGGATGTTCCACCTTGGAAAATGCAGTGGCTAAGCAATGGTTCATCTGTTGTTCTGGACTGAGGGAAGGCAGACCTTTTCATTGCTTAACACAAAATGACAGGGAGGCAGCCAAGAAAAGCTGTGAAGATAATTAACACGCTTGTTTTGGTTTTTTTGTGTTTTTTTTTTCCTGGGATGGGGACAAAGGAGATGCAAAAAGTAAAGGGTGGGGAGCTAACCCTTGCAGAAGGATTCAGGAGGTGTTGTGTTCATAGACAGCACTTAATTGGAACTAGTAGTTAGAGCTCAACTACGATGAGTTTTTAATATAACAACCATATGCTGATGAAGCTGCCCACCAGCGAGACGGGACAAAGCGTGAGGGAGTGGAGGGATGTGTACACCTGTATTGCTGCTCAGAACTGCAGTACAGTCGCTTTTAACTAGAATGTTCCTAATTACATTATTTTTCAACCCAATGCTCTTAAAAGACCAGTTACCCATGAGCAATAGTAGCCATGCTTTTAGCCCTGTTGGCCATGACCTGAAGCACAAAGACAGAAGATTTTTCCATGTAGCCAATGCAGACCATTCAAGAACTACGGTGAAAAAAAATAAAATGGTGTAATTGCACTTAGCTTTTGCAGCACAGCTTCTAGTGGAGGAAAGCCTTGCAGGGATATACCTGGCTGCTGAGGCAGCTAGTGTGTGCCAGCTTGTAGATCCTGTTGCTCAAGTCAAAGACAGCAGCCAGAATAATTGCTTGAAATATTCTGCATACAAAAGTGCCAGTGAGGAGTGCTGCCCTGTTCTTTTTAAAGGTTATTCCTAAGGGGCAGAATCAGAATGGTCTTGCAGTATAGCAGATGCACGCTTATGGATAAATGTCAAGGGCTAGCACTGATTCTCTTGAGAAGTCTGTAGCAGTTTTACCACCTCACTGCTTACAGTTACCTATGCTATATTTTTTAGCTTTAAAAAGTTAATGGCAAAAAGTATGGTAGGAGGAAAAGAGTAGAGGGAAAGTGTAAAACCTTTTCAGAAATTATTTCCTGCTAAGAAATCTAATGAACTTTATGTGAAGAACTGAAACAACTAAGCACACCCCACATAACAGGCAAGTTTTGATAGTTTTTAAAGCTCTTCAGGCACACTTGTTTATGATGATACAGCTGTCTGTGTTCCCTAACCAACTAAAAATTATGTCCAGATTTCTCCCTGCTATTCTGCTCTTCCTCCTTCCCTATCAAGAGTAGAGTTTGGGGATCTGGAAATCCACCTATATTCAGAAACACAGATTATTGCATATGTTTAAAATCTCTTTGGAGTTAAGTATAAACCCACCAATTTTATTTTAACGTTTTTTAGAGTTTGGGTTTGGTTTTTGTTTTTGTTTTTTTTCTTAAAAAATCAGGTATTACTTACCCAAACTTTCTAGAAATTTGCCCTTGGTTTCAGTAGTGTTTTAAGGTTTTTGTTCCAGGCTTCCTGAAGTGTATATAAATATACATTTTTTTCATTGTTATGTGTTGGAAAATTAGCTTCATTAATAATGTGACATATATGAAAACTTACAGGAAAATATTCTTAAAGTATTTTTTGAGTGCATGTTGGTGTAGAGTGCACTGTATAATTAGGCATGACTTAAAATATTAGGAAGATAACCTGAATCTGAGATGATCCTAATGATGAAAAGGAGATTAAATCAAAGATTTATAATGCTGGCCTGGAGATGTTTATTAACTCTACAGAAAATATATAGAGAGTGTTTCAGTATTATAATATTTTTCATATTATAGCTAGATGAGAATCATTTAGATGTGTATAGTCCTAAATCCTTCTCCTTGGATTATAAATTAGTTCAGTACTCAAAATTTATTCACAATTATATGCTGATAGCAGAGCTGCAGATTGCATGTACGTCTCTTGAGTAATGAGAACTGCATTGCTTGTGAATGTGGAATACTGATAACAGAACTGAGAATTTGACAGGCTGCAGGCAGGCAACATGCAGGCTTTCGCACACAAAATGCCTTGCATGCCTGACCTACTAATGGAAGTGCAGTTCAAAAACGCAAAAATGGGATTTGATTTAAATTATAGAATAAAAATGAAGAGAGGTGCCATTTTTATTAGTAACTCTTCTCACTGGGACTGAACCAGCTACCTGTCCACAACCAGGAGGGGAGGAAGCAAACTACCAATAATCTGAGAAGTTGATGAAAAAAGAATAGTGTTTTTAGTGCCCTATACATATTTCATCTGTAGCAGTGTACATATATTGCTATATCCATAGTGTTGCATTGCAGTAATCAGCCTAAATACCTAATTATAAAAATACTTTGGGATGAGACACACTTAAAGGATAGAGCATTGCATTGAATTTATTCAAACAAATGTCTCTGATAAATGTGAGGTTATACAGGTTATACAGTTATGCTGCATATATTATACAGCATAATAACTAATATAGTTCCAAAAAGGGTAAGAATTGTGGGTTTGAATTGTACATGAAAAACAGTGACTTAAGTTGCAAGTGTTTGTATGTGTGTACATGCCTATTTATCTTTCGTGATATTCTCATAAGTAGTAAAAGCAAGAAGTAGGAGTACTGATTAGAACCTCATAATGCCTTTCAAATATTTCATTTTAGCAAATCAATAAAACGAAAAAAATAGTCTTGTCTGGTGGATCTGAGTTTTTTTTAAAGCATGTGAATCTGAGCAATGATCACTTTTCAACAAAAGATGGTGTGCTAAAATATTTCAGAGTTTTACGTTGTTCACTATTTCTGTTCATAAATTACGGTGGTATTTTAAGTCATTTTTCAAAGCTCTGAAGTGTTTTTAGCCTCTAGCTCTCATTGACTTGGATAAATTCATATTGAGCTTTAGATGCTAATTTATGTGACTGCTTTTGAAAACAATTAAATTTAGGTCAAATCCTTTTTCTGTAGAAGCATCCATTAACTCTGCCATTAACTCTGGGAAATCTTTGTATTCACAGCCTCTGTTCTTTAACTGACAATTAATTTTTTCTGACTGAGTCACCAGCCTTCAAGTACAGAGTTGCCGAATAAAGTGCTCCTTTAAGAAGCAAGGATACTTTGTTGATGCACTGCAAATAAATTCTGTAGAAATCTAGCATCTGGTGATGCATTTACTTTTTATTTTTTCAGGGGAATTCTGGCCTGGGCTTCAGTATTGCTGGAGGAACAGATAACCCACACATTGGGGATGATCCTGGGATATTCATTACTAAGATTATTCCAGGAGGAGCTGCAGCAGAGGATGGAAGACTCAGGTAAAAACTAACTAATTACATATGTTTGGAAACAAAATGTATCATTATTGTAAGTTATTCTCTAGGAGTCAAATGTGAACCGGGTCTTTCATGGGGTCAGAGGAAGTAAATGACACGACTAGAGTCTCCTATCTGCTAAGGTAGGGAAACTGATTTAAGCAGCTTAAAGCAACTGAGTAAGGTTAGCTGAGTCCTGTATAAAGGGGCATTTGCTGGTGCCACCTCCATCTTTGTACCAGTAATTTCTTTTAGTACAAAAGGCAAGATGGGAACAGGAGGACAAAACAGGCACATCAGCATGAAAGTCTTCTCTGCTTGGTCGGTGTGTGTTCGTGGCTGAAGAACTATGCACTGGTGTTATGCATTAAGGCTATCAAAACTTCCCAAACTAGAGTCATCGCTAAATAGTCACAGCTATTCGTAGATGCTCTCTGTTGTTTGACTGCAGTGGTGAAGTATGTGTACCTTTGTTTCCAAATGGTTTTTTTCACTCTGTGAGGACGTGATGGCTATTCTTTATATTCCAAGTCACCCCCAGAGTAGTCTATTGCTGTAGCTCCTGATATGGCCACATAGGTAACTCAGAACTTGTGGTTCTCAGATATATGGAAGCACATCTCTTAAACAAGAGGAACCACAGAAGTGCTTGTGCTTCTCTTTTCTTATGGACTGAATGCAGAAAGGCTTCCATCTACCACAGAGGCTGCCACCCATCTGTCAGTGCTGGTGCTCCAAAAAGGCAATTTAGCTGGGAAGACTTGTGATAAAATTCAGAAGCTTTCATGATCTCAGCACTGCAATCTAAGATCTGGGAGCTTTTTCCAAAAACAGATGGTCTAAAATTCATGAAATTTGACCAGATGGTAACAATAACTTTTTTGCCAAAGCCTTTTTCTTTAATTCAAAGTTAAAAGTAGGGGGAGTCGGCCAGTTTTTAGAGCAAGTTTTGGATATTTCTTGTACTGTGTTAGTAATGTTAGTTTTTGGAAATGATTCATAATTTTACTGTGATGGTGATGAGGAGTCATGGTGGTTGGCAGGGCCTGGAGAATTTACGGTCTAAATAAGATTGTAGACAAAAGGAGTAGGAATAATCTCATATATCTTTATGACTAAAATGCAGCTATCTACCCCTAAGCTAGTCAACTTAGTCTCCTAATAGTCACTGAAGAAAAACCTAAGCATTTCTAGGTTGTGATTCTTCTCATCCTAAAGTCAAGGTCTGAAATAGAACAGAAGAATCACATCTTAAATGGGCCTATATTTTCATGGGTGACTCATATGAAAAGGAGTTTCATCAACTGGTTCAGCTGTAGTGATCTATGCTGTAGATGTCTGCATTGGACAGATGAGCTTCATGCAAAACAGAGCATGAGGAGAAAGGACTATTTGGAAATCATGCTATCAAATTTGACACGAATGGTATATGGGGCTCTTAGACCTACATCTACCTTTCTACAAAAAAGAAAGAATCCCTTGCAAAAAAAAAAAACCACAACATAAACCAAACAAAAACTAGTAGAGTTTTTAATTACTTTTGAAAACTTTTCCATTTTAAGCCATTAAGAAGACAGAAACCATTGCAGTATTTTGTCCTGTTATCTTTGTATGAAATCAAGTATTTCGTAACTCATTGCTGGACTAATTAACTACTGTAAATTTAACTCATGATTATTTAGTAATTACCGTGTTTTAAAGGCCTTAGAAAGACCTTCTAAACCCACAAAAGATAGCATACTAATGCAATTCATTGATCCATATTAAGATTAGACCTACCAAACTTTGTGCTTTGTACTAAAAGTTTAGTAGTATGAGAGTAGTTGTCTTGTTACTGAGACTTAGATAATATTCTTAGAATATAGTATTCATTAGCATGTTTTGACGTAAAAAGTTGTAATTGTTAAACATAAATTTGGCATGGTTGTTCTTCCTGTTCTCATTTGTAAACATAATTTACATGGAACTCCTCTCTACTGAGTATGTGAATGCAATTAGTTCAAATTCGATCTGCAGAACTCTTTTACTTCAAAGAAAACTGCAAGCACCTTGAAATATATCTCTGAGAGCGCCATTAGGAAAATGGGTTGACTTAATCTTATGGGGTTCACACTAAATAATAAGAATATTTTTTTTTTTTGGCTGAATATCACATGGTGTGAATTATTATACAGAATATCTGGAGTTCTATATGCTCATGGATGCTCAAAGAAGGGAGGGGGGGTTCCTGCCTCAGTTTCCCACAAGCACTTCTAAAACTTTGTAGTACATGAGAATTTGCACCAACCCATCTTTCCCACTTACAGACAAACACAAGCTGCATACTTACATGACACTTTAGTGTTATAGAACACTGCTTTTTCAGTATTTTATGGAGAAACAGCAGACATAATTCAAAAGATCTCACTATGATTTCCAAGAAAAAATTATATCTGGAATTGCATATAAACAGGTTTGCGGGCTTTGGTGATGAGGCTTAATTTCATAATGTTTTTCCTAGAAGAAGATTCCTCCTTTACTTGTTTCATCTGGTAAGCGGGTTTCCCTTTGCTACAATGCTAGCAAAGAAAATCCTGTCATGTTTTAGGAACACCTGAAAATTTATATATCAGTGACTGTTACTAATATGCCCCTGTATAAAAGAGCTATCCTGGTGCAGACTCTACTGACTTACATGATAATTAATTTTACATAACAGAGAGTTTATCAGCTAAGGCCACTGTATAAGAACAAAAGCTCAACAACATGCAGTAACATCTGCCAAGAAGAGTGATAACCTGAGAATGGGAGATTGGTGGTTTTGGACAGAAAAACTATATACATTTTGGTGTCCATTTTTGCCTCAGACTCTGCCTGCAGATACTCTATATTATATAGCTGTGTGGACTGTTTGAACTGCCTTCTAAATCTACTGTCTGTTTTTAAATCATAAGAGCTTGTAAAATGACTTTTGCTGCATTTTACATGAACTCCCTTTGATCTGACTTAGCTGAGTGAAGTTCTTCAAACGGCGAGATTGTGAAAGCAGCCATCAAGAAATGGACTTAATGCTACAGTCCCTTGTAAATCGTTTACTTGTATATATGGATTGACAAGTGGAGGAGTAGGTCAACTAGAGCTTCACATAAGTCCAACAAAAGCAAATGCAACCTCCTGCACCTGGGGAGGAGTAACTCTCTATTGAAGCAGAGGGCAATTGCTTGTCAGGCTAGAAAACAGCTTTGTAGGGAAGGACCTGGGAGTTCCAGTGGGCAATTTATAGTTGTAATTACATAAATATCAGCTATAAATACCTGCTGGGAGGAAATGAAGACAAAGGAGGCAGACTCTTATCAGTAATGCCCAGTGCACGGCAAGAAGCATTGGACGCAAATTAAAATACATGAAATGCCACGTGAACATCACGAAACACTTTTTTACTGTAAAGGTGACTGACTCTGGGCACAGGCTGCCCTGAGACGTTATGGAGCCTCCATCCTTGGACATATTCAGAACCTAACCAGACATGTTCCTGGACAACTTCCTCTAGCTAACTTGCGTCAGCTGGGAGGGTTTGATGAGGTGATCTTATGAGGTGCTTTCCAATCTAAATGATACTGTGATTCTGTAATTTGCACCTGAGTCATCAGTGTGCCCTGGCAGTGACGAAGGCCAGCATGGAGGTCAACAGAGATGTACAGAGGAAGGACTAGAGGCAACAGTCACATGCTACAATAAGGGAAATTCCATTGAGTCTGAGGAAAAACATAAATCTTTTTAATGAGGGTAGTAAGTCACTGTAACTGGTGGTTCAGTGAGGTTATGGGATCTCTGTCTTCAGAGGGATTCAGAATTCATCTGGACAAAGTCCTGAGTCATGTGATTGAACTTTCAGATTGGCCCTGTTTTGAGCCTGTTGGACTAGATGACCTCTAGAGGTCCCTTCCAAACTGAATTGTTCTCTGATTCTGCAGATTATTCTTGTGTATAAAACTTGCCTGTGAGACTGGAACAAAGGTGGTTAAGTTCCTGGTTATTTTCCCTTTAGTGGAGAATAGTACTTTTATTGACAGTAGGTACAATGCATAGCATGTGTTTGTATTGCTTCATGGCCCATATCTCTACAGAAATACTTAAAAAAATAGTAAAAATTATCAGCCACTTTAGACTACATTAATTTTAATAAAACATTCCTGTTTTTGAAAGACTCCTTGAACTTTCAAATATTGATCACAGAATCGCAGAATATCTCAAGTTGGAAGGGACTCATAAGGATCATTGAGCCCAACTCCCTGTCCCTCGCAGGACTACCTAAAACTAAACCATATGATTAAGAGCTCCTTGAACTCTGACAGGCTTGGTGCCATAACCACTTCCCTGGGGAGCCTGTTCCAGTGACCAATCACCCTCTTGGTTAAGAACCTTTTCTTAATGTCCAATCTGAACTTCCCATGATGCAGTTTCATTCCATTTCCTCGTGTCCTATCACTGGTCTCCAGAGAGAGGAGATCAGCACCTCCTGTTCCACTGCCCTCCTTGAGGAAGTAATAACTGCTATGCTTACGTACTACCCTCTCTGAAATGCACTGACTTCTGTAAGTAGTGTAAGAACCAATACACTGCATAATTCAGATTTTAGAAGGCTTTTTTGGTAAGTATACTGACACTAACTCCTAATCTTGCAAAATACAGAAAGCTGTGGAATCTTTTATGATGTCCATATAATATACAGAAAACAATTTCATCTATAGTAAATAATACATAGTAAATAATTTCATGGAATACAAGAGAATTAATTTTTTTATGTGATTATTTTAACTAAATGTGAAGATAATAGACTTGGGACTAACTGAATTTTATTTTTTTTCCTGACTGTTGCATGCCATGTTTCTTTGAAGCTTTGAGTTTCAAATCAGTGACAGAGAATATAAAACCTCCAGAAGTAGCAATTGTTCCCACTGAGTTGAAGGAGAATTTCTTTCAACAGTTTGATCTTTTAAGTCTTTTGATGAATAGAAAAGTCTGCTTCTATCTCACAATTGTCAGTTGTCCATGGGCAAACATCTACTTTTCAATAAAGAAGCTCTGAATTTAGACTTCTTTTACTCTCTGGAACAAAGACAATGGCAGTAATTCAAGGCTCAGTGGCTTTTTTTGTTTTATTTGAGTGTGTGTCAGAGAAAAAAATACAGCTATTGGCTCAATTGCCTAGATAAAGCAAAGAACTTCGATATACTATCTCAGCCATTCCTTCTATTGACAATTATTGATCATAAGTGAAATCATGGCTTCTAAAAAACACACATCTAAAAAATTCATCGTACTCTATGAAAACAGGAGTGATCAACTTATGGAACTAGAAGCGCAGCATAGTGCTATAACGTGATTGAAAAAAAAATAGTAAAAGAATAATGAAAAGTTTTGAATTATGACCAAGTTTAAAAGAGCAGAAACTCCCAGAATATGAATTTATTTTCAGCAATCATAAAACAAAACTGTTTTGAGACAAATATCTTTCTTTATGTCTACAGTTTCTCACAGTCCAATTCTGAACTTATGGTGGAGGTTTTTTCTCAAAACTCTGTATACAGGAATGAGTGGATCATATGAGTTCCTGATAGAATCACAGAATCATAGAATGTTAGGGGTTGGAAGGCACCTCTGGAGATCATCTGGTCCAACCCCTCTGCCAGAGCAGGTCCAACTACAGCAGGTTGTACAGGATGGTGTCCAGGTGGGTGTGGAATGTCTCCAGAGTCAGAGACTCCACCACCTCTCTGGGCAGCCTCTTCCAGTGCTCTGCCACCCTCAAACTAAAGAAGTTCCTCCTCATGTTCAGATGGAACTTCCTATATTCGAGTTTGTGCCCATTACCTCTTGTGCTATCACTGGGCACCACTGAAAAAAGCCTGGCCCCCTCCTCCTGGCCCCCTCCCTTTAAGTATTGGTAAGCACTGATGAGATCCCCCCTCAGCCTTCTCTTCTCCAGGCTAAAAAGACCCAACTCCCTCAGCCTTTCCTCATAAGAAATATATGAAATAGATAAGAAATAACTATTCTTATAGATAAGAAATATCTATTGCCTTCAGAAAATACATTTTTCCTTTTTGTGAAAGCAAGTTTGAAAATGGGAATTTTAAAAGGTCTTGGGATCTAAAAAAACAAATTAAGGAGTTTTCAGTAGAACAAGGATTAAAGTCTTATGTTTTATACCAGTCTCAAGATTGTAGGAATGTTACTGAACCTGTGATTCAAAAATAAGTTACTGCATATGAATGAGTTTATTCGCAGGACTGTGAGATAGTTGGATGGTTTTGAGCTTGAATTTCAAGGGTTAATGTTGTACCAAAGGTTATTTTGGTATTTGAGCCTGAGCTGTACTCAAGAGAAAAGAGGGTTCATGTGAGGGGTGAGTCAAACAGAAGAAAGTGGTTGTGCCTGGAGGCACACTGCCCTGGGAAGCTGCCCAGACCTGTAGCTGTTTCATTCATTCTTTCTTCTAGGAAACTGGTTTCCAGTCTCTTTCCATTTGTGAGCCTTTACATTTTTTTTCCTTACAAGTGTGGATATTTGTAAGGAAAACTTAAACACGTTGAGAAAAGTAGATCGATAGAGAGTTACTTTTGGCAGGCTAATTAGAAACAGCACACATACCTCCAGCTATCTGAACACTGTAGGTTAAAAACTACTAAGGCTCTGTAGTGTTTATTTTTCATTTGTAAATGTGTCTTTCCTGATATTGCTCTAATTACTGATTGTCAGGAGGTTTAGGATTGTGAAACTGCAGCATTTTTAAGGCGTGCTGTGTTGTTCTACCATCACCATAATAGTTAGCCCCATTGGATTTCCCACCCCCCAGCTCTCAAAGTGATTTGGTGTGGGGAAAGGAACGTAATACACATGCTAATGGAAGGAGACAAGAACCAAAATAACTTGCCCTCAGTCATCTAGTAAATCAGGGGGAAAGCTTGGAATAGCATAGTGATTCCTTCTCTCATATTTCTGTGCCTTACAGGCTTCAGTTAAATGCCTACCAGCAAAGGTTTTAAACAAATTAGACTTGTGTTCCCTTCAGTTATCAACTAACCTGCTATGATGTGTCGAAGGATTATAAATTCAGCTAAGCGTATGTAGCAAGAGAGGAACTCTAAAGATAAGATTTTTCTTATGCATATTTTGTCAATAAAAATAAAACTAAGAAAAATTAATTTAAAAATAAAGTTTGCATTCTGACAAGATTTTTTTAAAATATTTGTTTCACTAAAGGGGATTCAGAGAGGAAATGTCACAATTTCATGCTATTTGTTCAAAGTTTGAAAACAAGAACTAAGAAACACACCGGTGTAACTATTGTGTGCAGTTTACCCAAGAAGAACCTCAAAGGAAAGAAGAAATGGAGGAAAGGAAACAACAGCGAGTCCGCACGTGACAGCTGGCTACATAAAGGACCCCCTTCGGTCCTTGCCCCATGGGCTGTGCTGACAATGCTTTGCCTCTGATGAAAAGTCTGAAACCTAAATCCCTTCAGCAGCAGGCACACAGTTGTTGCCTGTTGGTATCCATTTGTAGCTCTAGATTGCTTACTAAGAGCGAATTGGGAGTGATAATAAGAAAAAACTGGGGGCTTTTTCAGATTAACGTGAAGAGCTATTCCCAGGAGAGATCATGTTCTTTACAAGTGTGGCATATGTCTTTAATCCAGCTTGGGCAACTGCCTTTATTTCACCATCACTATACACCAAAACAGAAGTGTGTCTGCTTTGTGATTCACTGCCCAAGTCCCGGTTTGTTAACTTTTGATCTGGTATTAAGCCTATCAGTACCAGGTCTATGAGTGTTTCAATGGCATACGGCTTGTTCAGGATGTTATTATAATTACAGTGCTGCCACAAAACACTGATTCATATCTGCACTGTTTACAGGCCTCTGACAATGCTATTAGTTCAGTACATAATTTAGTAGTAAGTTAATAAAGAGACATTCACCCCATTAGGCAAAACATCCTTGCTTTGCAGACACTCACAGATTAGATCATGAAGTATTGACTGTTCACTCTGTCCTGGTTAGTGTTAGGAAGTTTGATCTTATTAACTCTTCCCGTGTATCTGTGCGTATCATTTTTTGAGCTACTGGAAAAAAAAAGAAAAAATTACCACAGGGGATCCACACGAAGAAAGGCAGGTCACAAAATCAAAATCCGGTTTTCATACATAACTTTTAAAGTTGAACACATCTTAGCATGGCTCAAGTTTTAACTTATCAACTTAGATGTCTTTTCATCAATGGAATATGTCACCATGCAATTCTCTTCTCTATTGCCTTCAAGACCTCACTTTTCTCTAGCTGAATCCTCATTTTTCTCTTTTTTCTTATGTGAAGTTTACATTCCTTATTTGGTATTGCAGAGCCGCTGCGTGTCTCTGAATTTGATTGTATTTTTGCTTTTCCTGCTTTGAAAATAATTATGTAAAAATTCTCTTGCACGGTGCAAGAAAGGAAAGGGAAATCTTATTTTAACTGCTGAATTCTCAGGTAAATGCAATAGAATTTAATGGGAAGAAAAAGGTACTTCTCTGGCTTGAGGTATTTGAAATGGATGAATTTTAGGTGCCTCTTTATAGCCAGCAGTGATGGATATTTTTGTAGAAGTTTTCTTTTGTACCATAAAGGATCAGTTTCTTCCCCCTGCAGGTTTCTGAGCTGTTTTCCACTAATTGAAGCCACTGCTTGAGAATAGCACTTAGGCAAAGCAGCATGTTGATAGGACTTTAGATAAGTGCAATGGGCACTGTAGAACTGTAGCCTGGGTATTGCGTGCGATGGTACTGAACTGGTGAACAGGGCGCTCTCCCAGGAGTTCCTTTAGTACCAGTCCTGCCTGAAATTACAGTTGCCCCAGAGTGTTGCAACAGCAGAACAGCACCATGCAGCCAAATCCAAGTGATTATTTCATCAACGTGTTTGCACTGCTACTGCAGTTACGAATTTAAATAGCTCAGTGATAATTTGTCTGAAGTAAGAAGCCTTCCGTGGTTGCATACCTTAGAAATCATCAGCTCTCCATGGAGTCTAGTGTTAGTCAAGGAAAAAATATTTCACATCTGTTCCTCTACTTGACAGGTGTAACCCTCTGGGGTACTGCTGATTTCTTCATTTCTTTCAATTCCCAGTGAACCCAAAAATAAGATTTTGGGTGAAAAAGAAACTGACTTAAGCTATCATTTAAAAAAAAATAAATTAAATTTCGTATAACCAGCAAATATCTGATTCTAAAACTTTTAAGAAAAAGCTTGGCCAACTTTTTCCTTCTGACAGCCCAAACCACTAATACCTGGTCAGACAGTCTGTTCATACTCTGTCAAAACTCTCGGCTGTGGTTTGAATAAACACTTTGGGCTTTGAGACTTTAGCCAAACCATGTTTCCTGACAGTACCTCATCGCTGTTGTCGCATTCCTTTGCTGCAGACGTCAGAGCAGGGGTTTGAAACTTATTTCCCCGTGGCACATGAGTTTTAATATTGAACTTGCAAGATGTGTGAGTATTTTGTTTGGATGTGTTGCTTGCATCACGCCATTCTGCATGTTACTCTGAATCATATAATTCCAAAACGCAAGCTTTTTTTTTTTTTTCTCCTTACCTATTTGCATTCTACTCAAAGTTGTAGCTGACTCTATGTTAAGCATGTGGCATCCTGGTACTGATGCTCCGAAGCTGCTGAAGTTTCTTACTGAACTTGAACTACATGTTTTCTCCTCCTTCGTTTCTTTTTTTTTTTTTTTTTAATGCTACACCTTTGTTTGGAATAGCTATTCCCAATCAAACCAGAGCGGAAGGGAGGGTTTGCTGCTTGTTAGTGCAAGCGCCTGGGAGGCAGGACTGCTTAGTTTTGTTCTCAACTTGCTATGCCTGATCTGTGGCAACGCTTTTCTTCTTTTGTGCAGAAGTTTCCCCATGTGTAAAATGGGGATAGCGATCATTATCTTTGCCTCACGGGGGTTGCTGTGAAGCTTAAACGAGTTCATATTTGCAAAGCACTTTGAGAGCCCCAGATGAAAAGTGCTTGTAAAAAAATACAGAATCTGGAATCGCCTTCTGGGTTATCTGTTGTAACTGGTTTTCCTGCACAAACCTGAACGCGCTTCAGACAGTGCTAGTGTCAGCTGGGAGGATTTTAACCACGGGTGAGGAACAACTGTGCAGTTGGGCGCGCTTAGCAGGGAAAGGACATCTCAGTCCCAAGGAAGCACCTTGTCCTTCACGGGGCTGGACTCGCTGAGGCCGAGCGGAGGCAACTGCTCCTCCGGGCTCCGGACCTCGAAGCCCCTGCATGGCGCCGGAGCCAGGTGAGCCGGAGGGCTCGGAGGGTAAACCAGGGCTGCGAAGCCATCCCTGCCCTCTACCACACCTACAGAGCCTGGCCCGGGGCATCTTCCACTACCTGCAGAGCAGCCCTGCAGCTGGGAGGAGCCTTGTAGCTTCCTGGTGCCTTCATTCATCTCAGGCTTTACAGGGTTTTGTTTTTCTTTCCCCTTTCTTTATCCCAACACCTTCCTCTCGCAACACCCCACAGCGACCTACACCTCCTTCTTTCTCATTCTTCGCCTCTCCGGCTTTGAAGGGCAGACACGAATACTCGTTGTGTGAGCAGAAGTTTCCCTTCTGGCCACCATTGGAGGCTGCTGCCTCCGCCGGCTGCCAGAGCCGCCCAGACCGAGCCGAGCCGCCGAGGGAGGCGGGACACACTGGGAGTTCCAGCACTGGGTGTCTAGTGGGAGTAGTTTCAGAAGGAAAGCATTGTGCATGGCGGTGGTGGGAGAGGAGACGCAGAGAGACTGAGGATACCTGGGGAGTTCCAGCACGGACAGAGGAATGGAAAAATGTGGTAAGAGCAAAGGATGCCAAAGCTGAGGACCGAGCGCTGTGAGAAATGCAGAGGGAGAAGAAATGCAGGGTGGGAGAAGCAACTTAATGGGTGTGTGTGTGGGGGTGTGTGTGTACAGAAAAAGGAAATTCCTAAAGATCTTGTGAAAGAGGTTAATAAAGAAAATTTGACACAGATTTGAGAGCCCTTTCCAGGGAAGGCTTCTGGCGCGCCTGCCAGCCCCGGCACCCTGCCCAGCCTGCTGCCCACCCGCTGCCGCCCCCTGCCCTTCCTGCCCTCACCGAACTCTCTGCTTCCTCTGCCGTCCCCTCGCTGTCACCAGCTCGCCATTAAACACAAACTTTTGAACAGAAACATGGGCTCGTCGGGCCTACCGGCCGATCGATTGCTAACCGGGCATTTGGCCAGTGGCTGCCGACTTTATCTGGCAGAGCTACTGGTCTGAATCACCTCCTGCATGTGTCTGTTCTGCCCTGTTTCAAACTGATGGTTTTTAGTGAAGTCATACTTGATTTCCAGTAAGGTAAGGTAGGAATCTCAGCTTTGATAAGTACAAAATGGTCTTTTATGGATGGAGGAGTGTTTTGATTTGTGTTTTATACTGGTGTGCCTGGCAAAGGGAAGGGCTCGTCCCCCACCCAACAGCTTTACCTTGATGTACATTTGTGCATCACAGTCCCTAACTCTGCTTGACGATGATGTGACTTGTGCTGGGGGGACTAGAGTCTATCTTATGCAGGGGGCATTTTAAAATGAAGAGTGTGTGAACTGAAAGATAATAAACTCTGTACACAATTACTATAGGTGTGGCTTACCTTGCAAAAGAGAGTTAATTTGCCTTCAGTTATGCTAGCCAAGCAACAACTAAAGTCTTGATGTCACAGAAAATCATTTCATGATAAATGATTTACAACAGCTGTACCTCCAAAGGTGTTACACAGGATTTCATTCTGCTTTCAGGATGTTTGTGATGAAGAAAAAAAAAAAAAGAAAGGAGAGGTCCTTCTGTTATGGATGTATTTAGACCTGACTTTTCTCAAAGTTCATGCTTGGGTCTGTCTGTGTGCAAATTGAATGGGTGTTAGCTACTCCTCCCTCAACCCCATACAGCTACACCCTGCAAGATGAGCTACCATCAACTAGTAACTACTTCCCATTCTCAAAGCGTGTGTAAGGAGGTGAGACTCTTCTGGGAGGCATTAAACCACATGGGGTTTTGCATCTCTTCTCACTCGGCATTGGGTTTGTTGTAGAAGCATCCTTAACCTCTCTGAATTTTATCAGACACAAAAAGAATGGCATTTTTTTTTTTTGTAGTGGTGTTGTTGGCTCAGCCTTTGAGTAGATATTTGAGAAATTTCAAATGTATGGGGTTGGGGTTTTTTTTCCCCTAAGATGGGGATGTAGGCAATGGTATTTGGAGTTGATGTGGAATTTACCACTGTTTTTAGCTACTGGATGTTATTGACCATTTTGCATGAGGTCATCATGGGTAAATTTTAAGTAACACCAAGTCAATACCATGCAGTGAGCATTCATATACTTTATGAAACTTCAGCTTTTATGTAACTTCAAATAATAATAATAATAATAAGGTCAAGTTATTGATTTTGAAATTAGTATTAGTTTTGAAACTTTAGTAACAAATTCACTCTTATAGCTAAGAATTACCACAGATTAACTGCTTACCAAGTTTTTATTGGAAATCAATAATGTAAAATATAAATGCTTAGTGCATTTGGCAGTAGTAAATTTTCAAAAGTTTTCAATATATGTGGCAATTTATTTAGATTATACATTTTCTTTATTTGACTTGCAACTGTTTAAACAAGCTATTTTTTCAGTCTCCCTTGCTCTGGGAACATTTCTCAATGGAGTGGCTACATCACTGCATAAAAATTTGCTATCTACAAATTTCAGGTCTAAAAAAACTTCGGAATACTATGCTAAAGCAGAGCAAACATTTTTTGATACAAAAGAGGGTGTAAATTGGTTTTCAGAAGCAAAGGGAAAAGAGTAAACCAGGGCTTCCTTCATTCATGAAGGTAGTGGCAAAATTACATTTCAGCTCACCACTGAAGGGAAACCTCCATTCACCATCCTTCTCTCTCTAGGGAACGTGAGCCCACATCTTCCAGAGGAGTAATCAGACCATGAAACTGGAGGGGCTATGAAATCAATGTCTTTTATTCTTTCTTTCTAAAGTTGTTTTCGTTTCCTCAAAGACAAGTAAATGTTAATTGGGTCAGAGCAACCTTGCAGTGAGAGTGGTGTTGTGAGAGTAAGGTAGAGGTTGTGGACCAGGGTCTCCTCTCTGTGGATGTGCAGAGCATCACTCAGCGGCAATCTTACATGCACCTGCCTTAGTTCCTGTTGTTGTTAAAATTTCTGTAATATATTTAAAGATTTCATCAGGTCAAAGCAACAGGCAGAATTTCTTTCCAGTCCTGTGATTGAGGATGCTTTCCTGAATAATGGGAGATTTTGACTGCAATTTAAGAGGAGCATTACATTATACAAAGTGCAACAGCTTCAGTGAGAGAAACAGAGGTCTTTAAAGTGTTTTTCTAGGAGATGATACTGGATAATAAGATGGCAGATTGTTGTTTTGATTTCTGTTTCCGTCACTGTCTAACCTTTTAGTTTATTTTATTCAATTTTATTTTAATTCAACGTATACTAGAATTAAATTTATTTTGGGCTTGACTGGAAAATTTATTCACCCTACAACAATGTCATTTTTTTAAAGAAAAAATATAATAAAAACAACTTCAACCTGAACTGCATTTTTTTTCAGAGTTCAGTTTCAAATCTGTAGGCGGTACAGCCAAGAGGCATCCAGATAAATAGAAAGATGGCTGGTGGTGTTTCCACCTCTGAAATTAAATTAGTGTTACCAGTAGTTCAGCTATGTGCCTTTGGCTTGAAGAGTTTGTCTAGCAGGACCTTTCTTTTTACGATGAAAAATCAGTTACAAGAGGTAGGAGATTATGTCCTGTCTCCTAACCACAGGAGAGAAACAGAATGACCAGGGAGCAATGTTTGCTACCTCCTATGAAAGGATATGGGGACATCAAATGAAAGTAGTAAGCAGCAGGTTGAAAAATCCATGAAGAGACATTTATTTAACTGGCAGCAAAGCTGTGGCATTCATTTACAGAGAACACTGCCCATGGTAAAATTTTACATGGGTTTTGACAGCAGTTAAACAAATTTATGGAAGGGTTATGAAATAAATGCGGGGCGGGGGAAGTATCTCTCAACTCGGGAAAGTCCCAAGTGGTGAGCAGCTGAAAATGTACTCTGCGTAAATATTGTCTTAATGCTTTTCCTTTACCATCTCGTAAAGGCCACCGCTGGAAAGAAACAGCAGGCTGAATGGACCCCTCGTCTGCGTCATGGCTTCATACAGATTTTATCTTTCCTGTGAGCCAACACCTTACTCCACGCATTTTTAGGTCCGATGTTCCATGCAGTGAGGTCATCCGGGCAATAGGGGCAGCAGTGTTTCCTTCAGGCAAAAAAAGGGAGTGATTTCTGGCTGAGCTGCCTGGCCGGCAGTAGGGATGCGGTCAGTAAAGTTCAGCCAGGTGGCTCCACTGCAAGCCTGGTTGATGGCTGTCTTGCCTTGCTGCCTCGTTGTGTGTCCAAGGTCTAAGGTCTCTGATTTTAATCTGTGTGAGAGGTTTTTGCACTGCAGGGTTGTGATTGTTCTCTTTTCTATCTTTATTCCTGTTGGTAGCCATTCATGGTAGCCAGCATGGGCCCCCGCTGGACATCAGTCATGGCATGGCAGGTTGCTCATGCTAAATGAGCTCAGCATTGCAGAGCTGCATTAATATGGCCTTTTACCTGTGGTGATTGTCTGTGGACATATGGAAAATACCAACTGAGGTGGATTTCCACACTAAATCTACTCTGTCAGTGTCTGAGATGGCTTGGATATTTCTGCATGGGATTTCACTGTGCCAATTTGATGTAATGTGAGCGGTCTTTGGGGTCAGACTCTCTTGGATTCTAGTTATTAGCTTGGTGAGTATTTCCAAACAAGAGGTGTGTATAAACACTCCCAAACAACCCAACCCCCTGTGATAAAGGCATACTGCCTAAAAGGATCTTCAGTGTGGCAGAAAGAGTTAACCGAAGGAGAGCCCCAGCATTGCCCCAGGAAGTCCTCAGAACCAGGCTAGAATGCAGAAATGATCCCAAGTATTTTAAACAACAGATAAACTGCTTTTTAGCCAAGTTTGTGCCTGGAGTGAAGTCTTACAGCTGAGTTTAAGACCTTTAAGGAAAAAAAAAAAAGGGTGGGGGAAAAAAAAATCAAGTGCTGATGTGTCCTCTATTGAAACTGTGTGAATAGGAACATATTCAAGCTTCTAAATATATTTTCTTCTAACAGTCTAAAGGCTGCAGGGACTTTTCCGTTCCTAATTATATAGTGCTGTATGCTGTCTGTTTCTGACGTGCAACTTCAAAAATAGAAATTAAAGTCATGAATGCAACATAGGGAGAGGGGTAAAGAGGCCCTGTGTGATGAGGAGCTGCTCCGCTAATATTTTTATTGATATTATTACCAATCTCTTGTGTTTTAAATCCAATTACTACTATGCAGACCCTTTAATATGTTGGCATTTCATTAAGATGGCTGTTGTTTTAAAAAAAATCCATGAGCTACTAAAACAGGAGCGAAGGACAATGAATGTTAATGTCTTGTGACAGTTTGGTAGCTGTGGTGGTTGTGTCTCCGGTCTCAGCGAGGTCATGTCACTAACAGGATAAGGAAACACACAGTCATTTCAGGCAATAACACATTCTCAAAATTCAGAAGTATTTTCTGAAATCTGAATTATTCCCTGAAAATTTGGGCTCTAGTTTCCATTCTGGAAGTGAAATAAATCTCAAAGTTCTCTGGTAGCTCACCTGCAAGTCACACTGGTGTGACCTTAAGCCCTTCTGGATGTGATCTGAAATTTTTGACAGCATTACAGTAGGCATTTTTACCTCCTAAACCATCACTGGACTCCTGGTATACAAGGGAGGTATTTCCTTTGTCCTTTTTGCTTTTTTATGCAACCTTCTGGAGGACGAGGTCTAGGACTTTGTGCTAGTGGGTCCTGGAGGTGGGAATCAGAAAAGTGACAGAGACACTGCACCAATCCACAAGGAGTGACCTGGATCCACGTGTGCAGGGTTTTTCTGCTGCTCCTATTCTTCTTTTGCGTTCTGTCACTTAGGCAGGAACACACGAGACATTGACTTTCACTTGAACAGATAGGTGGCTTTTTTCTGTGCTGAAAACATGGAAAAAATTCAAAGGAGTCAGGAGTGAACTGTCGGGGTGACTAACACAATTTCAGGTCACCCTCCAAAAACTTGTGCTGGAAGCTGTGGGCTGAAGGCTGGTGGTGTGCAGAAGGACAGACTGGATTTCCATCATGTTGTAGTAAAATCTACACATATACTTAAATTAAAAACATTTGTAAGATTTTTCTTGCTGTTTTTCATTTCAGTCTCTGAGCTGAAAACCATTCCCGTTGCTGGTATGAATTGTGAGGCTGCCAGAGCACGGCACTAGGCTTAAGCCAGCACACCCTGCTTTTCGGCAAGACTTGCGAGCTCAGCTGTGCCCCAGCCTTCAGGCTTCTGACGGCCAGCACACCGAAACTGGTTTCCCAGTGCAGGTGGAGAAAGCATCCGTCTGGGTGTATTTACTGATGGGAATGCTGTGCGAGAGTTTAGTTCCCATCTTTGCACACACACAAACACACATGCACACGGAGCACATTCTTTGTGCATGGTGGAACTGTTGGGTCTCCACCTCTTGCTTCTGGAGACTGGTTACAAGGGTGACTGCAGGCAGGACACGGCGGGGAGCTGCTTTTACTGGTTATCTCTTATTTATGCTGAGTATGCCTAGAGGCTGCACTGAGGGCTACCCCCTGTTTGAGATGAGCCAAGAAGGTGCAGAGTCTCCTCTGGAAAGTCTGTTTAGACTGTAAATAGGAGACCAAGGAAGTGGGGCATTGGTGGGGTTTTAATCCTCTATTTGAAGATTATGGGAAAAAAAGACGTGACCTGCTCAAGGTCGCACAGGAAGAGTTAGGGTGGCATCAGGCCAGCATTTTGGGGGAAAGATTATCTTTTTTTTTTTGATTTATTTCATTGTAAGAGATTAATGCCACTCGCTAAAGAATTCAGAGGATTGAAGGATTTTTAATTTTTTTTCCTCTCAGGAATGCAACATTGTGTGTGTAACCCTTATTTACTTTCCTTAGAACTAAAGACAATTCTGCTCTTGCTAGAAGCATAGGTTAGATTCCATACTTCAAATAAGGCCTTCATGTTAAATACAGTGCATTATATTGTAACAATATTTGCACATATTTAAATCAAAATCACTCTAGGATTTCACGTTTTTATTAAGTTCAGCTCAAATTCTGCTGAATTCTCAAATTCCCCTCCCCCCCCAATCATAACTTTTATCAAGTATTATTTTCAGCCAGTAACCATTCTGTGATATATTTGGAATTTCATTATAAAGCACTTAGGTGTCAAATTTTGAGTTAGGATTGGCTGGTACCTTCATCAGACATTTTCATAAGCACTAGATCCTCTCTAGCTTCCAGAAATAGCCAGAAATTTTCTTCTACTGTTAGGTTTTATCCCTTTATTTTTAAATTGGACATAGCAGTAGTTTTATACTACTTTACAATGTCAGAAAGGGGCCAGAGGGTATATGTGAGTCTGCTACAGAAATTGGATCATGTGTCTAAGGATTGTTATATCTGAGGAAACAGTGTGCCCTGTGGTACATACATATCATTGCTGTTTAGTTTTAGCTCTATATTCTGTAATTGGAAAGGGTGAAGACTGCTGTAGTAAATTTGAGATCTTTTATTCTGAATTCTTAGTTGAAATTTAAAAACATAATAATTTATTCGTCTTATTATATGGGCCAGTACCAATAATTACTTTTTTTTTTTTTTTTAACCCCTGTATGCTGTAGATTTTACTTACTATGGCATAAGAAGGGTTCATATAGAATTTTTAAATATAAAAAAAATAGGGGAGAAAGGGTCAGTCTTCCCTAACTAACAGACTAGACTCTCCTAGGGTCAGATAATGTATTTATATTATTATTCACTGAATCTCCTGAAGAAAGGATAATAATCAGTCCTTACAGCTTGTCACCTGTAATCTTATGTTCCTGCTTAAAGTGCTGTGTGTTCTTGTAACTTCTGGAAGAAAGGAAGTATCAACCTTTTATAGGGAAACTGGCTAAAAATGTTAGACAAAGCAGGAGCAAAGAAAGGAAGTGAACGTTTAGTGCTTATCTCTTATTTTTGTTGTCTCCTGGATACCTCCGTACTGATGTATGGAGGTATATATCTACCTGATATATTCCATAGCTTTGCACTGATTATCCCTGAATAATGGTGTTTTTACCTTGATTTCTAAGCTTTGACTAAAGAACAAATAAATTCCGTACCAAATTAAGCTTTTCTGAGAAGGCAGCTAAAAAGAAAGTTAGATTTGCTTCAAAATCTATTAATGTTGGTCATTCTGCAACAGAAAGCAGAGTAACTATATTTGTAAGAAGCAGGGCTGTCCCATTAATAGCCTGCTGATTAGTCGGGAGGTACCTGGATGATAGCTAAGACCTGTGGATTACTGCAGTTTTTAGTATCATGACATTGTCCCATGAAGCACATCCGCTTGTTTTTGAGTCCATAGTTGGTGCCAACTAGCTCCTTTATGGAGCTGCAAGAAGGCTTGTGTGTCTTGGCAGGGCCATTTGGTCTTCTGACGCTCTTTGCTGCTATACTAGGCTGCTTTGGGTTTCTCTTCAGGGCACCATTTTACACAGAACAAGTGAATAGAACGATCATTAATAAATTACTCTTTTAAAGAAGATAACTCTTAAAGGTCAAATTTTAGACACTAAGGTAGATTTCTGTTGGAGCGTAAGTGTCCTTTTCCATAGGGTCTTGCTTTTTCACTAAATGGAGGTGTCTGGCTTACCGATTTCGGTAGGTTAATTCCATGTTGTTCATTGCTTTTCTCCAAAAGATAAGCTTTTTCCCTTAACAGAAGTCATCACTAGAGCATTTATGAGAGGTTTTGATATCAATACTCATCAATGCAGGGCACAGAGTATATGAAAACAAAATAAATGTAATCCTTTTTAGTGTTTTTATATTATTTCCTCACCTTTTCATCTTCATAACCATCCAATGGTTAGGATCCTATACTTTGTTCATTAAGCACGGTATAGCCAATTGTATTTCAGATATGACAACAATAAGAGTCATATATTTGGCAAGAATCAGATATATAGTTATATTAATAGAAAGAATAGCAGCTTTGACATAATTACTGTCTTTCTGAGTGGGAAGCACTAGCAGGATGTATTCATGATTTGTTTAAAAGAATAAAGCCATTTGTATTAGAGCACTTATGAATTTGACAGCCAAACCACACAATTAAGACTTTGGAAAATTAATACTTCTGGCATTGAAGGAAAGCAGCAAACACAGGCATTGAATAAAACCCAGAAACTTTGCAATACAGTAGTTTTCCAAAGGGAAGTATCAATTTTGTGTCCTTTCCATGTTCAACTAGTCGTCAGATAAAGGCTGCTACCAACATTTTCCCCTGTAAATGTTCTTCCAAAGTGCTGATAACATATAAAGTCTTCGGTTTCAAACAGTTGCGGTCCTTTTGTTGTTTTCTTTTTAAACAAAAGCAGCAGCACAAGAATATAACAAAAATCCATCCTAAATTCTCAGAGTTTGGATAAACTTTTGGTAAAGCTTCATTCTCCCTTCATGTGCTAAGATTCCTGAGCAATACCCAGCTCGCGTGTTCTTTTGCTATGAAGAGTAACATTCAATAGTTGATCTTTATGTATAGAAACGTAGCGGAAATGGGAATATTTTTAGCAACCCATATTTTCTTCACTGATTGTCCTTTCAGACATGCAGAAAGCAATCATTTACATATGCCTTTTTCTTCCGTACCCAAAATACTCAGAGGCATTTCATAATAAATGTACTTCACAAGAACAATAGAGTCTAGATTCATCTAGTTCTTTGGAATTTGCTCTTCTCACTTACCCTCATTTGCAAAGAAAGGATTGGCCAGTAGTTAAGTCATTAGCCTGCTGCTTTGGAGATGGATTTTAGTGCTCTCAGGGTGTAGATTTCGTTTCCAACTTGGACATATCTGTCAGATAAGAAGAATACTACTCCATCTAACCAGGATGTTTTGTAGATGAACATATTAGTTCATCCTCAGATAATATAGTAAATTCCCAAAGTAAGAATATGAGGGAATTTTATTAGTATTCTATGAAAAATAGATGCTATTACCACACAGCAGATCTTGGAGCCTACAGTGAGTGGTGAAAACATAAAGAATGAAATTTATTCAAATTATTTAGCATGAAACATTCTCTTTTAAATTGTCTGCTTTTTGTAGGATAGTGTTTTTACTTTGAAAACTTAGAATGGTTGTGATGAAGAAATTTGAGAGATTTAAGGAGCTATTTGAATCGTTACTGGTCTCTCTGTATCTAATTAAATCAACTGATTTCCTTTAGAGCAACTGTAGTAGCAATAGCATGCAGCATGAATGTTGTAACTTGATTATATTGTTTAGTAAAAAGTGTTTCAATGAAGTCTGTAAAGACAAGTTCTTTATTACACATTTCTATCACTCTAGTGGATCCAACTCCATTTTATGAAGGAGGATGGTAGGCATGGGGGATCAGATCTTTAGTATGAATCAGGTATATCTTCTGGAGGAACTAAGTGTTCTGTTTCTGTCTCATTGCTGATGAAGCATATTGCATAAAGTCTGTCATTTGGTGGACTTCCCAATGAAGCGTTCTTCATTTTACAGCACTGCTGACACAACTCTGTTCGGTCCCAAATAAGAGGTGAAACACTTAGTATCTATGGTTCTTTGTTTTTCTTGTAGGGTCAATGATTGCATCTTGCGAGTGAATGAGGTTGACGTGTCAGAAGTCTCACACAGCAAAGCCGTGGAGGCCCTAAAAGAGGCTGGCTCCATAGTAAGATTGTATGTTCGTCGCAGGAGACCTATTCTGGAGACCGTGGTAGAAATCAAGTTGTTCAAAGGACCTAAAGGTAATATGAAAATGAAAAGACAGACATCCATTTTAAACTTGATGCTTAACCTGTCATGTAGCTCAAATGGTATCTGACTTTGGTGATTTGTTAACTGGTTGACCTGTCAAGTACTGAAATGCAGGTGATTTAGGCTGTTAGAACTTGAATTCATGGTTGCTTGTCTCTTCCTGAAATATAAAGGAATTCAAGGAGTTGTGGTTTGTTTCCTTTGATGTTTACTGCAGAGATGGCTCGTTACCTCCTGAAGAAATGCAAGATGCAGAGATACTATGCTTTACATTGGCAGCACATATGCTTCCTCTAAAGTTCCTGTACTGAGACCTTTGACTTTCATTTAAGGTGCTGTCTGAATACAGACTTTCTGAATTCTCCCTTTGTTTAGAAGGCTTTATGATTATCCAACTTATCCTTTCTACTTTGATGTTGATGTTTTCTTCTACAGTTGCCTTTGAAAGAAGAAGACAAGAATACTAACTTACCCAGATATTGTAGGAGAATTTTATTTTATCCTTCAATAAAATTACATGGAAGTCTACCATGAAACCTTCACTAGTCTAAATCAGTTTTATCACTCCAGCAGATCTTCTGGTTACAAAAAAAAAAAAATTCCTTTCTAGAAGCATTAGTACAAATTGTGAATATTATATTTTCACCTTTCCTTTTGAAAAAAAAAATATTTGCAGAAGTGTTATTTTTAACAAATTTTATTTTGGTTTTTCTGCCTGAAATTTCCCTCTGAATACTGTATTTTTCTTCATAGCTAATTTCTAGGCAAAGAAAATGGATATTTTCACAGTACATGCAAATAGAATGAATAGCAGTAAATTTTTGGATCCATAATAATTATTTCATAAGCAAGTCTTTAATTAATGGTATATACATGAAATGAAGACATTTGCATGTCTCATTATATGCCATGCACGTGAGATTATTCTATGTGGTTTATCTACAGTGAATAACCTGTAGCTTTTTCAGCAGTTTCCCTTATGTTTCATCTCATGTCAATATTAGACTATGCTTCTACATAGTTTTTTATACCAGTAATTATGTTTGGTTTTAATTCACGTGAAATTGTTGAGATTATCCATTCATAGTGAGCAAAGCTAGTGCACTGTTTTCAGTATTGCACTATACCTCTTCGGTGTATACCGTGGTCATGTGCCACAGCAGTGTAGTCGTCATCCTCTACTCTTGGTGAACAGTAAGTTATATTTAAACATGCATCTAAGGGTAAAACTCCAAAGGCCTGGATTCTTGTGGTCAATTACAATGCTAAATTGACTTTCTAATAGAAAAGCATCTCCAATGAGATTTTGTACGTGCATGAACTCAGAATAGTAGTGGAGGCAGCAGTGTTTTTAAAGCTTTGGAGTTAAACTAAGTCTGTGATAGGATAGTCATTCTGAGTGACCTAAGGCTAAAGAAACTAGAATTAACGTATCCTTTCAGATTGTGATGAAACAGTAAAAATTATTCGCTGTGACAAAGTTTTGCTACTGTAGAAATGGACAAAAGAGGCAATCGTTATCTGATAATGTTTTCGCATCGTGTTTGTTTTGATTGTATGCCTGAAACTATTTATTTTTACATTTAGTTTCATAAAAAGGAGTAGATACCAAAAAGGTGCCTTTTATGACAAGCTGAAGAAGCTTTGCTGCTTAGTGCTACAAGCATCAATTTTGTAGCTATTTTCTTACACGGCTTGCTACAGATATGAGCTATAAATAGTGAAATTTATTGTTGAGCTGAATATATTTTTTAAATTTTCACTTCAATATTATAGAAATAAGTTAACTAGAAACTTGGATGAAAAAAAAAAAAAAGTTGATGGGCTAGTTCTTTGCAAAAGCCAGGGTTTTTATCTTTACAATTGTGGCAGCAAGGAAGCAAACCCTTGTATGCCTTCTATATTTCAAAGATGAAAAAAAGCAGAATGAAGAAAATAGATTATAGATTGCTTGGAAATCTTGTCAATGCTAATTATAACTAATTATAATAATTTTTCCTTTGCTTTTTTTCAAAATCTTCAATGAAAAATAAACTATTTGTTGAGAGGTATCATACTCATGGCAAAAGTTCAGAATAAAACCTGTGAATCTTGGCTGTAGGTTTCAGTGCTAGTCGCTCGTGTGATGCTTATCTACCCGTATTTCAGGTGATTTATCTGTGAACTACTCTTTCACACCTTTACCATACAGTGCAAGAACAACTTAGCATTCATACACACGGTACTTCTTCTCGGAGTGAAATTGGGAAGTTTTGGTGTCCAGAGCAGGACCTGAAAATCAGCTTGGTAGTTCCCACATCATTCCTTCCTTCCTAGTCACAAAGGGAATAAAGAAAGGGAATCGGTTTTTTAGGCAAGAAGGCTGTTCTATACTAAACTTGGAGTAGCAAATATCTTTTCAGTTGCTGCTTTTCCTGTCTGTCTCTGGCAGTGTATAACTCAGTATACACTCAGTTCATTCCTCACTGTGATGAGAATTTACCACATGAAAGCAAGTCTTGGCTTCCATAATACCATGTAAACTCCAGGATCACTGGCTTGCCTGTGTATGTGTAGTAGATCATATCTTTCAGAGCTTGAAGGTGATAAGGAAGGAAATTTGCAAGGCTTTTTATGTAATATTCTTTTAATTTCACCTTAAGTATTCAGGATGAGGGCTTTTACAAACTGAGGGTTTTTTGCAAGTGGGTGTTAGTTTTTCTAGCTAGCAACCACCATATAGAAGACATATAGGTTAATTTCGCAAATCTATTTTGAACATAAGAAGTCAAATATGCATTGTGTAGAAACCGCTTTGGGCGTATGGCAAGGGAAAGGTCATGGTAGTTGCTGCAGTGGTCCCTTTTGAATGCAGATCCCCTTACAAAAAAGCTGTCCTAGCATCGTATGTGCTAAAAGGCCATGTAACTCTTTAACTTAACTTTTTGGGAAAAGAGGTAAGCAAAGACACAAATGAGTTGCGTAATAGAAAATCAAGGTTTCAAACAGAACTGCAGCTGTGTAGATATTTAAAACTGTGCACTCATCAGCTTCCCACACTTGATTGATGATATCGGCTGGTGTCTATAGTCTGTATCTTGAAGGTAATTGTTAATTGTGGCCATTGCAGGACCCTCCTCTCTTTCACATGTTCGGGAGGTTGTCTTGTACGTCTCTCCAGTCAACCGTACAGCTTCAGCGATTCGCTGTTTGGCTTTGTGTAGCATTTAGTAGTGAACAGTAGGTATTTTATTTCAGTCACTCTCAGGACACTGCAGGTTTTAGCAGTCTGCGTCTTTGCAGTAGCTGAGGGCTGTAACAGAGGAAGGATATACAATGGAGCTTTCTTATTGAAAATCAGTAGGATTTAGACGCTACTGAAAATCCTGTCCTTAAGTAATATGCTTTTCTTGCTCTGTATTGAAACATAACAAGACTAACAGTAATGAGAATAGATGGCATACGCAGCAGTATTTGTTCCCAGGGAACAAACATGCAGGCATTCAAAACAAAGGAATTTAATGGTAGTATTTGGCTTTGTAATATAACTTGTGTACTAGCTTCCTGTAAGACCCTGCAAAGAGCTGGGTGAGAGCAGTGAATTACAAACTCAGTCACTGTTCAGAGACTACAGTGCTCAAACCCATTCGATTGCATTTGACTGGGGGATTTTAAACCAGAGGAATTCCACTGGCGTCTGGGATTTTCATGCTGTCCTATCAAACTGCAAATCTACGTTTTGCTAAAACCAGAAATGAGTAGTATGTGTGATGTAAGATTTGTTTTACAAATTAAAGTTGATTTTTTTTTAATTTAATTTTCTAAAGAATCACCCAGAAAACTAGATTTCTACCACTGTAGAAAATTTCTGTCAGTCAGAAACTTAGTTAAACACAGAGGCTGTGTAATATTTTACTTACCGATACCCAACTCATAATTTAAGCTCTGATATTGCATACCAGAAGAAAAAAAAAAAAAGCAGAAAATAATGATTCCAGTAACTACAGCAATGCACTTCTGAGGTCAGTAGTTCTGACCTCAATTCTATAGGAAATGTGACAACTTAATAGACAACGCAGCTGTGGAACTGAAGTTTAGGGTGTGTGAAGCAGAATAGCGGAGTACCAGGAAACCTGAGAGGAGAAATGGCAGACTTAAAAACACCTAAAAAAGGAACAATATAAAAGATAGTTGATGCTGCCATCTAAATATTATGGTGGCTTGAGTATAAAATCGTGGAGAAACAGGATTAATTTCCCACACCCTTCATGACCATTCAATAGTAACTATCCTTACTGTGTTTGAACTGCATCGGAATCTTGCCGTGATGATTCGAGCTGTCCTTTTGGTCACTGTAATTTAGACAGAAAGGCTCTGGAGAGATCAGCAGCTATATCTCTCTTCTGTTGGCTGTAAGCACATTTTTCGCATTCCTGGTGATTTTAGCCAATGACACATTGTGATTGGGTTCACCTCAACTAACTTTAGGCACTTAACAAAAGATATTTGGGGGCACTTATTCCTCTGTTCTTTCCTGCTCTCAGGATTAGGGCCATATCAGGAATTTTAATTTAATCCATTTGGAGTGTTATTATGTTTAAAAATTAATGCATCTGTTAAGCGCTGTTCAGTTCAATTCTATCAATTCAAATCTCTCTCTGTACGGCTATCCTCCTTAATTTTCTTCTAAATCAGCAGAGACTATACTCCTAAACTGGACATCTCAATAAAATACTTCAGAAAAATGATGGGATAAATACAAAGGGCATAATATGCATTTATTCTTTGAATTATGTATATCCATCTAAATGTTAGATGAAGTCATTGGGCATAACCAGTTCCAGAGTTTCCATTTCATTGTTTTCTGTGCTGGCCTGAAGCGACTATGCAGCACATGGTAGATTTCCTTTTCACATAACAATTTGTTTTATTCTTGATGACACTGAATAAAGTCACTACGTAGTAATGAAGCTTTCTTGCTATACTAAGAAAAGAATCTGTATGTTTTAAGCGACGTATTTTTTAACTCATTGATTAGTTATGGAAGTTTCTTGAGAAGATGCAGAGATTTTCACCATCAATATAAGGTATGATTTCACTGTAGATTTACCTTGAATTGTTACTGAAATATTTTCTACTCCATTACTGTTTATAGTTTCATAAAGTTCATACTTTTGCATAGAACTTGACATATTTTAGTTTGGTTTGATGGCTTTATTGGAAAAATCTTGTGGTCTGTTGCATAGATAGCATCCTAGCTTGCAGTGACAACTAAAATAGTCAAAAAAGTACAGTAGAATTATGTGTATTTTAAAATGTCTGCCAAAAAATTCTCAACAGTGGAATAGAGGGGTTTTTTTCAATTTTTACAAGTGCTGCTCTCAGCAAGGAAAGGAGAAATCTTATCATTTATATCTATTAAGCAAAGCCAAAGGTTACCTTTTTGTCTCAGGTAATAGCTACAGTACTTAAAATGAAAGAGGAAGCTTTTGCAAAAAAGAACCCCAATTATTTCTTTCCCAGTTTCAGAAAACACTGAGAGCTTTCAGATCTAGCTGTTTGAGAACTGATTGCAAATACTTGCTTCAGACCGATGATGATACGTATTTTTTTTATTAGTATAGCTGTCACTTCTACTATTATACTGGCCTGTTTTCTCTAATTTAAGGGACATTAAATACTGGGTAGCATACTTTAGCATTTGGGGAGAGGGTGTTTTATGGCAAGCTAGGCAGATGTTAATTTATGATCACTTGAAACTTTCAAAATATTTTTTATTTCATGCTAAGTAATGTTTTTATAGTTTCAAGTGTTTTCAACAAAATTGTTTTTTCACAAACCTTAAACCTTTTCTTATGGTCTCATAAGAATTTCAGTCTTATGATCTCATCAGATGTGAATTTACTTCTGTTTTTCAGTGTTCTTCTGTTGTACTGTGAGCTTTTCTGTGAATCCTGATCTAAACCAGAGAAAAATGGGGCAACTTAAAAAAGAGAGGTATAGAAAAATGAGGGAGCAGGCAAACTTTCCGAACCTAAATTTAACAAACTCTTTAGGTTCTCAACTGTAATTTAATTGCTTCACTTCATCTTACTGTAACACACTATCACTTACTACAGGTAAAAATAGAAAACCACCACAACTGAAACTAAAGCACCGTTTTTGTGAAATGTCTTTGCCTGAAGGGATTCGCATTTCATCCAATTAGCAGAAAGTGGTCTGTCAAGCACTAATACATAATTTCCCAATTTTAAGATAGTGATTCAAACCCATCATTTATAAGTCAACATCACTAAAAGGCATGACTTCCCTGCAGGCTAACGTTGTCTAATGTAAGAATATGTGAGTATCTGCGCAGTTTATCGCATGAAAATTGTATTCTCTTGAAACACATAAAATTAGAAAGCTCTGTGATAGTGCTATAAAAGCCTTTGCTGTTTTTCAAAAATATTTTGACATATTAGTGTTGCCAATGCCCTACAGAGAAAAAGTGGTAGGTTATATCTGCACCTTCTTATTTCGCAGACTAAGGATCTTGTTTTTTAATTTAAGCGATGATATCTGCATACAGATGTTATTTTCATATTCTGGTTTATGACAAAAATAAAATATTAAATGTATAATCTGCCTTTGGTCACTCCAGACTTGCCATCTCATTTGTATAAATTACCACATATGAAATATTTCTTAAAAATTATTCATTCTGTAGAGTGGTTCCTTCCATTCCTGAAGAAAAGTAGTGCTTATTTATCGTAATCTCATATAATAATAGTTATTGTTATTAGAGTGGCACTTCAGTTGAGTATTTCAGGCTTTAGCTACCGTCTTTTTGTTTTCAGTAAAGTCAGTCAATCTGTAGTGGTTTTTGTTACAATTGCAGTTAAATGGCAGGAGATGGTGGCATCAAATTGTTGTCACACCAGACCAAACATCTTTGCATCTAAGTAGTCAATCAATAAAGTAATGATTTTCCAGATCAACAAGGATAATTTCAAATGGAATCCAAAAACCATCCATCTGGATGTCTCACCTAAAACTAGATCTACCCTGCGAGCTGCAGGATATCACTTGTTTGAAGTCTTGTATTTCCATGATACTTCTGACTTCCCTCTTTTCTCCTTCACTGTCATTTTCAATTAGCAGTAAAGGAATAAACAAAATGACTTGGAAGACTGTGCAACAATTTTACACACATATATTTTGTGTGGTTTGGTTTTCCCTCGAAACCATTCAGTTCTTAAGAACTCTCCAAGCAGTTCCAAGAATCCTGGGTTAATATGCAAAACGAACCTCTAATCTCATAGTAGATTTAAAATATCAGTTTCCAAAAATCAGTCACAAAGGGTGAGTTTTTTACTGAAATGAACAGTACTTTCTGCAGCTCCATCACACTATCTATTTCTGAAGTGGTGCAGTAGCAATTTGGAAGTGCAGTGCTGTATTTTAATAGCCCATTGAGATGGCTATAAAAATCCAGCACTGCGCATTAAGATCGTTACTAAATTGCCTCAGCAATACTTACTGATGAGGCAGCTTCAGCAGAACATGATTCCTCTTAATGAACTGTGGCTGCAATAGAGCAGAAGCAGCAGCACAAGGAAAGAATGACATGCAGGTAGGCTTGGATGCCAAAAAGCTCACAATTTTGTTTCTCAAAAAATAAGCTTTGGCTACCTTCTTTTTGTCTTCAGTGGAGAAAGAAGGTAAATCTGTCATCTCATTTGTTACAATTGCAGTTAAATGGCAGAAAATGGTGGTATGAAATTGTTGTCACATCAGACCAAATTCAGCCATCTTTGAAGCTAAGTAGGCCATTGACATTTCAGTTGACAAACTCTTCTGTATTTATCTTTTATGAATTAGGTAGGTGGTTTGTATTATTATCCAGTTGCCTAGACAGTTTCATCAGCTCTGACCAGAGATGGCAAGCGGGATGTTGTGCCAGTGTGACCTTGGTTTTTATCATGCTCTATCATAAGATGTCAATCCTTTTGCTGTGGTCAAAGTTACTTTTGTGGCTTTTGCTGAGAATCAAGAGCAGTTAGCATGACTTTCTAGATTCCCCTTGACACTCTTCTTGTCACCTTGGCAGGTTTAACTCTGTAACCTCACACAGGAAATTTGAGAGGAGGAAGATGTTGCATTTTATTTTCTTTGTCCACTTCCTTTACCCATACAGAGAGAAAGGGCTTTTAATTTCTGCGCTCAGCTGTTGGGTAAGCAAGGGGGGCATCTCCAGGTTTGGCTCCTATGACTTACTTCTAGGTGAGAATAAAACAGACCATTTAAAAAATTCTGTGTTTCATTTATCCTGTCCGTGTGGAAATGCTTCAAAGGAAGTGGCTTACTAAATGGATTTGCCAGCTACATACTGATCTCTGGGGCACTGCAGAAAAGTTTCTTGCAACATCTTTTGTCTTGGGCTTGTAAGGAAATCTGTGTTGTCTGAGCTTTGGGATGCTATTTGACACTGCTGCATTTTTCTCTGTGTCATTTTTAAAAATCCCAAGGACTTGTCTCCACCACTAAGTGGTGTTTTGTTTTTTTTTCTTTGGTCTATGACAAGTGTTACACAAATTCCCAGTGAATCTTGGCCAACTTCTTTTCCAATTCTAAATTTTTCTCCTGATCAAATGGAATGTAATTACAGCAGGTCTTGTAATTTTGTAATTATAGCATGCCTCTGTACTCCTTTTTTCCTTTAGATTCTAAATTTCTGGGTCAAGGGATAGTTTCGTCATTTCCCTCCCCGTTCTGGAGTGTTGTGTAAGAGTTAAAAGGGGAGTTACAGAGGTTCCCTTTCATTATGTTTACCATTGTTGTTTTCATCAGGCCAACATAAGAAAGGGAGGAGAGGCAGCAGACAGTGTAGCAGAGTGTTAATTGGCTCATCAGTATTTCCAGATACACAATAAATCAAAAGATGAGGAACAGGAAAGGCGTCATTTGCTAAACTACTGGGCTGGGTGTGGAAAGAAGTCCTTCTGGAGGCAGGAGGCCAATATCTTTTTTCTGTTTTCTTAGTGGAGTGAGAATTGTCTAGGGAGTGGCGGTTTTCCTTGCCTTTTTTCACTACCTGTATGTTTAAATTCCTCAGGTTAATTTTAGACAATGATTATGCTTGATCTTTCACCACTTTAATAAATAAACAATTACATTACAGCAATTGCTGTGAACCTGATGTGACATCCTGATGCAACAGGAGATATATTAAGGCTTTAGTGTCCTATGTGGAATATGTTCACTGACACGACATCTGTCACTTGCAACTGAGAAGTCTGAAAAGCCTTATATTTGCTTCTTTGCAAAGCTTCATAAAGCCAAATGTGCAAATTAATCAGGTGAAATTACAGAGCAGTGATTTCATCCGTTATTGTTCGGTTAATTATCTATGTAGCAATTTCGGTCTTCTTGATAGTTTTTTTAGATGTCCAGATCTTTCGTAAGAAATCTGTTGTCTGGAAGACAGCATACATCAACAAAATATTGTCGTGCCATGAAAAACACCTTTAAAAGAATAAACTGTATTTAATTAAATTTGTACAGCTTGGGGACCTGTAGCTATTCATTTTTCTTGTGTTCTTGTCTCATTTTTTTTTTTCTGTAATCCTAAGCACAGGCAGACAGTCAGTATTTTAAGTCTTCTGAGAAAGGCATTAGAGATTCTGATCGTGGTGGAGTGACAAAGCCAGGTGAAGCTTTAAAGATTCAAGAGATATGGTAAATAAAATATCAGTCTGCAGCCTATTTAAAAATATTCTAGACTGTCAATATTATTCTTTTGTTTTGTTTTGTTGAAAAAAAAGGAAGGAGTTACATTAAAGCATCTCTGAACATCTGAAGGGAATAGCTGCTTTAGTTGGAAGCCAGGCACCAAAGTGATTAATTACAAATGCTCATTGATCTGACTATTTCCAATACTATATCCTAGCACTTCTGCAGGTCTGTCATCCTCGTTTTGCTTTCAGCATTTTGAAGTTTAGCTAAAATTGTAGTTAGCCTTAATGAAAACGAAAGAAAGAATGTAAACTGGCTTTTTTTTAGGTGACTTAGAAAGTGGTAACCAGATCTGAACACTTGGCAAAAAGAAATTTCCCTATAGTATATTAGCCTTATAATTTGTCATTTGCAATAGTTTGTCCAACAGCTTTGGAAAACTGCTTCTTCTTCATCAGTTAGGTTGTTTTGGGATTTTTTGTTATTTTCCTGTAAATATTATATTCGTATTCCTATAAATGCAACCTTTCTTTTGGAGTTTAGATGGAAGAAGATCCTTTGCCATTTGCCATGAAACAAATGGCCTGTGCAGATGACCATACTTTGCAACGGTGCCATCTTAAGATATGAGACAAAGAAGTCTGTTCTGGGACTCCAGTGCACAAACATTCTGGTACTGCATGTGTCACAACGGTGACGTGTACAAAGGGCAGCTGATTTTGACATGTAGCAGAGGTTCTTACGTTGCAGATGCAGTTGAGATCAAGCTTCTTGCAGAAGGAAAGTATAGTCTTGCTGTGCCAAAAACTTGTGCTGACACAGACAGCTGCGCTTCAACTCTTCTTTCGAGTGAGCAGTAAAGCCACGCAATTTGTGAGAGTACCACTTCTTTTTCTTTCCTTGCAGAGACTCATTTCAGGTATTTTCATTCAGAAATTCTGCCACTTGGGACAATGGCAAGGGGATATGTTTTCTCAACACGAAGCATTTGGAGTGCTTAGTAGATGAAAAAATTCCTGCGACCTCTTCCAGGGTACATTTTGGCTGACTTTTTCTGAGCAAGTCAAAGAGACAGCTTAATGCTTATGTCTTTAGTGCCTCATTTCTGAGATAAATGCAACTCTGAAAGCTTAAAAATGGAAATTATATCTGAGGGAACGTCCTGTGAAACCAGAAACACTAGCTAGTATATCCAAAGTATTCCAACAGCACAAAGCCCTGTGTTCATTACCTGGGATGTTGGCTTCTGAATTTTAAGTAGTGATTTATATGAATAAATAAGAAACCTTCTCTTGGATTCTTCAGAAATAATTTTGTCCGATCATTATCGTTAATAGGAAGAAACAGTTCCAAAACAAGATCTAAGAGCTGAATGAAATGTAAAAAAGGATATAATGACACAAAAAGTCTTTAGGATATGATAAAAGGTATGTTGCATAAGCTTAAAGAACAACATCCTCAAGGCATGCTTGACGTTTTTATTTTGGAAAGTGATATTTGCAAATAAGGACATAATAGACTTTTTTTCCCTAAACTGTGTTTTGGGTTTTTGTTTGTTTTGTTTCTTATGCAAAACAATGTGTAGAATGTCTTATGAAATTAACAGAAAGACATACTAGTCACTTGAACAGAGAGACCTAAAATGAGGAAACATAAAATTACAGCAAATAATTTAGTAAAGTTGTTTAGTGTAGGCACATTTACATTTTATATACTGTCATTGAAAAATGAACTCAGAGTAAATGGAAGGCCAGAGGTAAATCTCATCCACAGTCTGTAGGTCAAATGTGTATCATTTGTAAATTCTAATGATTATCAAATGCCATAGCCAAAATTTCTGAAAGCTATTTTTAAATTATAATTTTAAATTCTGTTATAGAAAATCATGTCTCCTCTGTAATGTAGTGAAAATAATTGTAGTTTAGGGATGTACTTTGTAGTTATAGAGAGATGTTGAGATAATAGGTGTTTTCATAGAATCGTAGAATAGAATCATAGAATCACTTGGGTTGGAAGAGACCCTCAAGATCATCAAGTCCAACCATCAACCTATGCCAAAACCACCCCTAAACCATGTCCCTCAGCACCACATCTACCGTCTTTTAAATACCTCCAGGGACGGCGATTCCACCACCTCCCTACACAGCCCATTTCAATGCTTAATAACCCTTTCAGTAAAGAAGTTTTTCCTAATATCCAACCTGAACCTCCCCTGGCACAACTTGAGGCCATTTCCTCTTGTCCTGTAGCTTGTTAGTTGGGAGAAGAGATTGACCCCCACCACGCTACAACCTCCTTTCAGGTAGTTGTAGAGAGTGATAAGGTCTCCCCTCAACCTTCTCTTCTCCAGGCTAAACAAGATAGCCTGGTATCTTTCAAGGCAAGATACCAGAAGTGCCTAGCTTTTTGCTGGCACCGCTTTCACAGGAAGTTCATCTGTGATAAGATTGCTATCACGATTAAAACCAGCAACAGAGGGACAAGAACTCAACCTCAAATGAAGAAGGAACAGGCCTGGCAGCACTTAAAGAAGTTAGCTATTTTTACACTTGCAGGTCCTAAAGGTCTTGATCCCAGACCACCAAAACTTAGCTGGTGAAATCAGAGTGCTGACAATGTTTGGCTTTGAACACCTGTGTGCAGAAGGTAAACGTGGAAAGGGTAAGCAGAAAACTGATCACTGAAGTGAACAAGAGGAACCCAGGGACTATAAAGCCATGAATTTGCTTTCAGAACCCCAGAAAAATACTGGAACAAATAGGAAATCTCTTTATAAGTACCTAGAAAAACTTTGAAGAGTAATCATTACCAGAGGATGCCATACTCCTCTTTACTCTTTTTCACCTTTTCCTCAGATGACACCATGTGCTGGGAGGGTTTAACAGTGAAAGTGGTCTGAAAAAAACAAAGGTATAATTCAGCAGAGACAAGTGCAAGGTGCTTTCAGCAGAAATAATCAAATAATCTACTAAATAGTGCTTAGCAGAAAACTGTAGAGAAAAGAATCCCATAAAGGAGTACCTAGAACTTTATTAGCTGTAGCATCTTTTTTTTTTTTTTTTTACACATCATGCTGTGATAAGACATTCAAATGCTATATTGGGATTTATAAATTGAGGTATGATTTATAAGACATATGAGCAATCCTTTCATCCTTCACAGGTAAAGCTTTGAGCTTTCCACTTCAAGAAAGGTAGAGGCCAGTTGGAGGGGCTCCAGGGGAAAGCAGTAAAAACAATCAGAGTTTTAGGAAGCTTATCCTGCAAGGAAAGAATGAGTGATCTGAAGTCATTGATCCGAAATACCAAAGACTTAGAGTGGGATTATTGGTGCCTGATAACAATCTTCTTGCCTTGCAGCACTTGCAGAGGGACTTTGTTCTGTGTGCCCCCTATGGAGGGTGTGGAACAAAATTTAATAGAAAAATTATGATAAACAAGATTTGGACTGTATTTAGGACAAGTGAGGATTGTGATGTGACAGATTACCAGGCAGGTCACCAGGTCCGTAGCTTGGCAAATATCCATGTGTGCCAGACAGCCATTTGTTAGCCATGATGAAACTACAGTTGGTTCTGCCTCAGGTCATGAAGATATATGATCTGTTGAGTTTCCTCCAGCCCCAAGATTCAGTGGTCACAACAAAATTTTCTCATTTCACTGCAGAAGACAAACAGTAGGCATAGGGCTGTTTAAATCTTGCACCTGCAGAAATAAAGAGGGTGTCTTCCAGATGTCTTCCAGACAAAACCCACAAATGTTTCCTTTGCTTGTCCTCAACAGTAATTTGGTATTTTCAATTTCTGTCTTTTTTTGTTTCATTTGTGTCTAGGATGGATATTTTTAGAAAGGGTTTATTTTTAGAAAATAAACTTCTCCACATTTGAAAATATCAATGAATACTAGAACAGATAAACTGCAGTCTCACTCTTCATTTCTTTATTCACATCCAGCTAGGATTTCTCTGGCTTTTCAACTTTTCTGTTGCTCAAGCTGGGTTTGTGCTCCTTAGGAACACTTTGGTCAGATGGGTGACTGGTTCTTCACCAAAGGCTATTGTCAGGGCAGGTTTCAGTATTTGGAGGATGGTGAAGACTCCTTTGCTTTGGACTGCACTAAGGCTTTTAATGCTCAGTCTTGACTTCATACAAAACGTGTTTGTCAAGCTCTAGGCAGAGCTGGGTTTCTTTACACTTAAATCGGTCTTGTAGGCTTTGGGTTCTACATTTGTGGGTCTCACTGGGATGAATCTCTTCATCCAAATAGCTGCCTAAAATTTCCAAGGGGTGACCCAGAAGTGGTCTGGGAATAAATCATCACATTAGTACATTTATTCTTTGCCCAAGGTTTCACTGGTCGTTAGGAACGCTGTGTACATCATTCCCAGAGACTGAGACCTACACCCTACCTCTGGCATTGCAGGGAAGTTCAGGGATTGTTAATAATTGAAATAGCTGATGAAAAGGCCATGTTAATACTCCTCCTAGGTAGAACCTCTCAAGGGTCTTGTGTTATACTATATCTCATGAAAAGCCCTGATGAAAAGTACCAAGGAAACCCTTACTTGGAGAAAATCTATAGTGTAACCCAGCCTGAAACAATCACATTTAAGTGTTATAATCTGAGTCTCATCACTGTTAAGTACAAGCTCTTAGAAAATCTTCCATGCTTTGGGGCCAGTCTGAAAAAGCCTGTAGTTGTGAATGCAGATTTCAATTACGGGCTCACATTAGCTTTCTAGTTATGTATAGTAAAGTACAATTCCCTTACAAATACTTAGCACAATTTCTGAGAAGTCACAAGGGTCTCATTTTACTCTTTTTACTCTGTGAGAGTGTAGGGTGCTTCTCACTGACCTATAAAACATTATTGTTTCACTTTGTTTATTAGAGTATTGCAGGAAAGCATCATCAGTAAACTGAACTAAAGGACCAAAGTACAGTTCAGGGAGATAAAAAAGAGTCAAAGCAAAGTGAAATGACTCCTTTTTCAGAGTGTCTTCAACTTATTGCTACAGTTCAGTAAGCACCATCTCTTTTCTTTCTCTGTATCTTTTATATAGTTGCAAACTTTTAACATCAGGGCTCTGTAAATCGCCTTACATAAAAATAGAAAATTACTCGTAAATTTGTGTCTTGATTTCTCCCAGTGTTTTTTAAGAAGGAAGTAACTGAATGGATGACAGATTATTTATGGGTTGATTGCAAATAGATAAGAAGCTACAAGATGAACTTTGATTTCATTTTGTATTTTCAAGCTTCAATGTAATTGGCAGAGAGCTTTTTGAGAAAGTATTTCTGTTCAGCTTTGCAACAGTGGTAAGAAGATAAATGCTAAATATCCCTCATCAGATGGAGGACAAACAAAAGAAGCTGATGAGTCTTTCCCTGACATTTATGGTTGTTAAACAGATCCCAAACTGACAGACTGTTCCTTCTGCCTCCATTTTATTGGTGATAAATTATTAAATATTTGTCTAGAAGAGTTATCCAACTTAGAAAGCAGTGACCCAGTCATACTCAGTTAAGGATATATCACCTAATATTACACAAAGCAAATAGCGTTTGTTCGTGAATTAGAATAATTATCTCCTCTGTCAAGTCTGTAGGTTTCAAGAATGAATCTTGATCTGAAAAAATGTTGGGAAAAGCACAACTTTACCATGCCATGATTTAAAAACATTAACAACTCATCAAAAAGTAATAACTACTTTAAAACAGACCTTGGTGTGCACATCTACAGGATCAAATGCTTTTCATTTACGTTATTATGGGGGGGAATAACTTCTGCTTCTGTCAGTAATTATAGTAATTTGTGCAGAAAATAGTGGGTACTATTTGTTAATGACAGACAAGCTATGATCGACTGCCAGCATAAATTTGGTTCCTGTGCCTGAAACAACTGGTCTACTTTGTGCATGGAAAGGGAACCATATTTGAGCATTTGAACCTGAGTTAGTATATAATGTAAAAACAATAGCATATTCTTTGGATCTTCTCACTGCAGTCATTCCAGGCTTCTGTGACTGCATGCTTGTCTCTCGGCACTGCAGAGGAGCCATAGCATGTTATTTTTGTGTCTTTGTCCAAAATAGGCATCTGAATTTATGTGAGATGCAACAGGAATTAATTAGAGTCAAGTGAAATTTAAGAGCCTAAACCGTGGGTGAAAAGGAAAAAAACCTTCAAGATTTTGTCTGAATTGTCTGGTGAAGATAGGAGACAGTCAGGGAAATGGGACTTCTTTTGATTTTACACCAGTGAGATCAAGCTCTGCCAGGTTGATCCCTTTTCCAGATACTTCTTTAAATGAAAACCATAGGGAGTTGATTATCAGTCACATATTAAGAGAAAATTATATTTTTAACAGGGGATGCAGTTAAAATAAATACAGCTACAGGAACATATTTTACAGTAATGAGGCTAATTGCCTTAAAAACTTGTCTTAGGAAAAAAATACAGGAGAGAGAGTTTGGTTTCCTACTGCTTTCAACCCTTGTGCATAACTACTTTCTGAATAAAACATTCTCACAAGTCTGCCAAAGGTGGTTAAAGCCAACTTTCTCAAGCCCAATGCTTCTCTTGAAAGGGTGAGTTAAAGGTTTGATATTTCATTCTCTAATCAAGAAATTTTCATAGTACTGCCAGAACAAAAATTCAAAAAATATTGAATGGACATCATTATTACCCTGTTTCCTTCTGCTATAGCAATATCAGATTTGTCTTAGCTCTCAGGAGCATTACAAACCTATGACTGCTAACTTCTCTTTCTTTTCCTTAAGCTTAAGAGAGCAGTTTTATTGTTTCCTTTCCCCCCAGTAGGACTCATGCTCTAAAGGCATATTTTTACTGGGTTGGTTTTTTTTTTTTCATGTGCATTGCTAGCCTAAATAGCCATTTCTGTCCAACTCACTGCAGCTACTTGCTTTTGTCCCTGCATCTTTCCTTCTTGCCACATCCTTCAAGTTGAGTTTGCTGAGCAGCAGTCATAACGTTGCACTGGTCTCCATAGGAGTCACAGATCTATAATAAAACGCCCTGTACAAAACTGTGCTGCCAGCAAAGAGGATGTGGGGACCCAACACCAAGCTCAGCTGCCGTCTCTTACTGCTGCCATCTGTGTAGATGCTGCTGAATATGCACCTAGCCTGTGATTTGGACTAATTTCTTTTAGTTTTCATGAGATTTTCAGTTTGCTAATCCATTTGTCTAGAAAATCTTTATAGCTAATAGAAGGCAGACAGTAGGAAAGCATGGCCAAAGGCATGGAGGAGAGCAGAGTTATCTCTTCTGGCAGTAGTGGGGCTTTAGATCAGCATACAACAATCTTAAAAATATACCCTGCAACCCCCTACCTGTCTTTTTGCTGCTAATTAGGGCAATGTGGTGCTTAGAATGATGGAATTATGGAATTGTTTGGGTTGGAAGGGACCTTCAAAGATCATCTAGTGCAACCCCCCTGCCATGGGCAGGGACATATTTCACTAGTTTAAGTTGCTCAAAGGCCCATCCAGACTGACCTTGAAGACTTCCAGGGATGTCTTCATCATCTGTAATCATGCATAGTCCAGTCGATTTTTGCCCAAGTGAAAGAAAGGGCAGGCATGAGGATGGGATAAAAAACCCCCCAAAACCGAGAAATATCTTTCTAAGAAAAATGCTGCTAATGCAGAAAAAAATAGAATGAAGAAAAAAAGGTAGTCTTTAACAGTCCATTCATGTCATATGCAGCCATACAGTCACTTATGTTGTGTTTAACATTATTCCCTGCAAGATGTAAATGATCCTATCACACAGGCAGCCAGCCAGCCAGATGATGTCTATCCTAATCAAAAATTCTGATTTTTAGTGACTTTGGATCTGAGGACTATTTGTCCTTGCGAGTGCATGAAAAATGTGCAAAAAAACTTCCTGCGTGAACAGGAAGTCAATGTTACATACACGGCTTCACTGTAGGCATATGCAAACTCGACATGGAAATGTGAGAAAAGGCATTTCAAAAAAGCCAATTATAAGCAGTTAGTACTGTTCCTAAGTGGCAGGTCTTGGATTTATCTGCTTTGCATCACTAATTTTCACTTTTTTAAAGACATAATTTGCCTGGTTTTTACATTAAATGTTTAGACTTGGTGTATCATACGGCTTTTCCTAAAAGAGCTGAACTACTTGCTATAATTCTTTGAGTGACAGTATACGTCAAAAATGGAATAATTTTCTGTTTCTTGTACTTATGATAGTAAAATTGTGACAGTGTGATTTAATATGATTTTCAGTGAACTTGAATCCTCATTAATGCTTAAAAATCATCTTATTGCAAATAATTAGGAATACTGCCTTCACTTTTCAATACAAATTTTGAAGTATTCTTGAGAATTCCTTCTGTGCAATTAGGTCATTGCTCATTGTCTGTGCTTTCTGGGAAATATATCTCCCCAATTTGAATAAATATAAAAATATAGAATAAACACAAATTCTAATGAGGTTGTAAATGTATTTCCCTAGCTTGCTTTTTCCTTTCTTTTCAACTACATCTGAAGGGAATGTATCTTTAGGGACAAATATATGCAGGCAAAAAAAATTTGTAATGGGGAAAACATTTTACTGCAAAGCTGAATGGAAAAGAAGAGGTTGTATTCATTTGTGTGTTAGATTTTTTTACAAATTTCTACAAATAACAATGTAATTTAACAAGTTGTGTTTTCAAGGGTTTATTAAATATTACAGAATGATTAGCTTTGCTGTTATGGTAATGTAAAACCAATGCTTTTATCTACTGTACCTACAGCAAGATTGATTTTCAACATGCACTCACTCACTGCCTTGCTAGTATATTAACATTTGCATCAGAATCTCTTTTTCCCATCGTCTCCTCTCACCACCCTCATCATAAATAATTTCTTCCTTATATCTAATCTAAATCTTCCCACCTTTAGTTTAAAGCCATTACCCCTTGTCCTATCGCAACAGTCCCTGCTAAAAAGTCTATCACCGTCTTTCTTATAAGCCCCCTTTAGGTACTGAAAGGTCGCAATAAGATCTCCCTGGAGCCTTCTGTTCTCCAGGCTGAACAACCCGAACCCTGTCAACCTGTAGGAGAGGTGTTCCATCCCTCTGATCATCTTTGTGGCCCTCCTCTGGACCTGCTCCAACAGGTCCATGTCTTTCCTCTGCTGAGGGCTCCAGAGCTGGACACAGTACTGCAGGTGGGGTCTCACGAGAGTGCAATAGAGGGGCAGAATCACCTCCCTTGACCTTCTGGCCACGCTGCTTTTGCTGCACCCCAGGATGCAGCTGGTTTTCTGGGCTGCAAATGCACATCATCATCTCATGTCCAGCTTTTCATCTGCCAGTATCCCTAAGTCCTTCTTGGCAGGGCTGCTCTCAATCCCTTTATCCCCTAGCCTGTATTGATACCAGGGGTTGTCCTGACCCAGGTGCAGGACCATGCATTTGGCCTTCTTGAACCTCCTGAGGTTCACATGGGCCCACAAGCCCATGCAAACAAGCCTGTTCAGGTCCCTCTGGATGGCATCCCATCCCTCAGACCTGTCATCAGCTTGGTGTCATCAGCAAGCTTGCTGAGGGTGCACTTGATCCTACTGCCTACGTCATTGATGAAGTTATTGAATAGTACTGGTTCCAATACGGATCCCTGAGGGACTCCACTTGTCACCAGTCTCCATCTAGACTGTTGACACTGCCCTCTGGATGCAACCATCCAACCAATTCCTCATCCACTGAACAGTCCACCCATCAAATCCATATCTCCCCAATTTAGAGAGAAGGATGGTGTGGGGGACTGTGTCAAAGGCCTTAGAGAAGTCCAGATAGACAACATCTATAACTCTTCCCTTGTTCACTGATGCAGCCACTCTGTCATAGAAGGCCACTAGGATGGTCAGGCAGGACTTGCCCTTGGTGAAGCCATGCTGGCTGTCTTGAATGACCTCCCTGTCCTCCATATGCCTGGGCATAGCTTCTAGGAGGATCTGTTCCATGATCTTCCCAGGCACAGAGGTGAGGCTGATAGGTCAGTTGTTCCCAGGGTCCTCCTGTCTACCCCTTTTAAAAATGGGTGCAGTGTTTCCCTTTTCCCAGTCACCGGGGACTTCACCTGACTGCCAGGACTTTTCAAATATCATGGAGAGTGGCTTAGCAACTACATCCTCCAATTCCCTCAGGAGTCTGGGATGCATCTCATCAAGTCCTATAGACTTCCATATGTTTGGGTTCCTCAGGTGGTCACAAACCTGATCTCGTACAGTGGGAGGGACTTTCCTCCCCTAGTCCCTGTATTGTGGTCCATCCACTCAAAAGGGGTGGGGAGAGAGGTTGCCAGTGAAGACTGAGGCAAAAATGTTGTTGAGTAACTCAGCCTTCTCCTTATCTGTTGTTATCAGTTTGCCAGTCTTGTTCATCGACCTCCCAAAATTATCAAATTGTTGGTTGCCAAAAGAATGCTCTGAAGGGATCTGGGAGCAGGGCCTGAAATGGGAATTAATGATGGCAATAAATGTAGGCAGCATTTACGTATATTATGAATATTAGTTAAATTTTTATGAATCATGCTGTACTTCAGATTGACTTTTTCATCCACAGAACAAAATGTAGTCAAATTTTATTTGTCTAAGTCCTTCTGGTATAAGCTGTCACATGAGTCAGGAATAGGAATCATTATAAGAACTCTGTCAAGCAAAATTATTACTTGAATCTACCTCTACAACATGAAGGAGATGGATAAAGTGATATTTCCTATGTTTGGGATTAATATTTTCTCAGGATTTGATTCATGGATGTTGTGGTTTCAGCTGGGATGGAATTTACTTTCTTGCTGGCAGCTGGGATAGAACTGTGTTTTGGATTTGAGATGAGAATTGTATTGATAGTTCACTGGTGGGTTTAGGTGTTGCTAACCAGTCAAAGCCTTTTCTGGTCCTCACACCGCCCTGCCAGCGAGTAGAGTGGGAGTGCACAAAAAGTTGGGAGGAGACACAGCTGAGACAGCTGACCCCAACTGACCAACGGGCTATTCCATACCACATGGCATCATGCTTAGTATATAAAGCTGGGGGAAGAAGAAGGAAGGGGTGGATGTTCAGAGTTATGGCATTTGTCTTCCCAACTAACTGTTAGGTGTGATGGAGCCCTGCTTTCCTGGAGATGGCTGAACACCTGCCTGCCACCACAATGGGAAGTGGTGAATGAATTCCTTGTTTTGCCTTGCTTGCGTGCATGGCTTTTGCTTTACTTATTGAACTGTTTTTATCTCAGCCCGCAAGTTTTCTTTATTTTTCCAATTCTTCTCCTCATCCCCCTGGGGAGGGGGAGAAGTGAGTAAGCAGCTGCATGATCCTGTTTGTTGGCTGGGGTTAAACCACTACAATGGGATGAACAATAAAGACAGATGGGGAAAGCTCTGCAAAGGAAGATCAGCTCCTTCTTGTAGTATTGTACAATTCTTTTGAAATATATTTTAATTTTTGTTTTATAATGTATTTCATTTCTGTGTGTAACAAATAATAAAGGGCTTTGTTGTCAATAATGAACAGAAATTGTAATTCACAGCAATTATAACCATATTAAACTTCCACAGTTACAGGGTGCTACTTTTAAATATGTGCTATATCTCTCCTTCAGGAAAACTAAAATTGGCAACTAAAGGTTTGAGCAAAGGAGCAGGGAGAGATATTCCCTGATGCTCCTCTCTTTATAATTAGCCTTGTTTCAGCTTGTTTATTTATATAGCACTAGATATAACTGTGGTACCTGTTAAAACAAGTCAATCAAATGATGTCAGTCAAAGCATTTTATATTACCCATGTTTCTTTCCTCCCTCCAAGTGGAATTTCGTTAATTAGTAGCCTGAATTGGACTTCATTGTTTCAGATTTGACAACTTCATTGGTGGGTTCATCAGTATGATACTGTTTTCCTTTTCAGAGGGAAAAAGAGACTAAATAAATATCGACTCGGAAAGCTTAAGTAATTTCAACAGTAAAATATTACTGAGCTGTATTCTTTGTAATTGAGTGTTGTAGAAGTGGCTGGTTTGTGGAAATGCAAGAGCTACCTCAGTTTGGGTTCCTCATTGCCTTATCTGGTTGCTCACAAGAAGCGTGGTCAATGTGTTGTGCCCCACAGCACAGCCAAGCTCACAGTGCAAGGGAAGGGCCTCAGTGGGGCAAGTTATTCCATGAGTGCTTTCTGGTTGTATTATCTTGTTTGCTGCCTAAGCAGTTTTGTAAAATCTGAGTTCTTACAGTGTCCTGGAGCAAATCAGTTTGTTTCAAATCTGTAGAGAATTATTACAGCAAATCACAATGAGAGATCATAAAGGAAAGGGAGGTGACATTTATTCATGAAATCTCTAAATAAGTGACCCACTTACAGTCGTCATTCTCTCATATGTGTCATTCACTCTTCATTTCACTCCCATCCTCACAAGCCCCAGATGTGTGCACTAAGGTGGTCTGGCTCGCTCGTGTGGCTAAAAGGACATGGGTGATCAAACCCTTACCACATCTCTTGGCATTTTCCTCATTGGCAACCATGGATTACTTTCTTGGACAGATGTTTTACACCCCATAGGAGTCCATTGTTGTTATGGGGTCATCCTTTACTTTGAATATTTCTTTCTTCAGTCTCCAAGTCTTAGAGAAGGCAGCTAGTTGTTCATTGCCTGTTTTTCTTCATTTAGTGAACACACATCTTTTTCCTTATGATCTGCTCTCCTGTTGGGCTTACAGGCAAGAGAATGGCATATGTCACATGCTGTAACCTTGCTGCCAACATCCTGCTCTTATGGTACAGGATCTTCTGCTGACAACACCTGTGCTGTGGTTCTTAACAGAGTCCAGACATTCTGTCCAGACTTGACAGAAACAACTGATTTTTAGTTTTCTTGCTAGAAATGTTCTGTATTGTCAATATACATGATTTCTCTAACATTTTTTCTTTCTTCTAGTGCTTACATGTACATTTTGTTCCATATTTCTTTTGTTTCTAGCCTTATATTTCTGTTACGAGTCCTATACGTCTATGGCTTCACCTAGTTACTTCAACTGGTCCCTTTGTCAGCAGTAAGGCATACTGTGGTAAAGCCAGGAATCCAGCAATTAGAAATTATACATTTTATGTCTCTAGAGCACACAGTTTTGGTTAACTACCTGCAAATCACACACTTCTTAATTACATTTTAAGGTTATGACTTAAATGCTACTTTCTTTGGCTTCCCCTTTATTTGGGGGTTCCCTGTGAGGATTGTGAAACTCATGTTGGAATTCCCCTCTAAAATCCTCATTCAGCTTGCTGGCTTAAAATTAAGCTGGTTCTCTGTATAGATAGTATCAAAATGCAACATCCCACTTGGGTTATGAGTGTTTCATTCAACTTTGCTTCTTGTTAGAAAGCTGACATTACCTAGCTGCAGTTGATCTTTTAGGCTTTCTCTTTGGTTTCCCTCACTGGAAAGTGATATGCCCACAGTGTGAGTCATCCCCTGTGTATTAAACAGTGATTTTATTATTATAACATAAGGGCACCTGTTGCTGGAATAATCGTAAGAAAAACCTCCTTACATATTTTTTTACCAGAAAAGTAGTTAGATCATATGTTCTTACTAATATAGTGAAGTATTTAAAACACACATCTGGTGCAGTAAATAATGCAAAATAGATGTAGTTATTGATTATCTTTTTCTACGATTGAGCTATGATTGAGACTTGGGAGACTTTTGAATTGTTTTGACTGCAACCTTTTGTTTTTGTGGCTTCATTACCCTTTCAAATACTTTAATGTTTTGTTTGCTGATAGTCCAGGGAAAAGATATGAATAAATATCCTTGACTATTGTTAATATCAGTGTTTTTTCTACAGTTTCCAGTTTTGGTGGAATAGCTCTTTCCCCTGCCCCTTTCCTTTTTGTGATAATAGTAATGACTCCTGTATCATTCCACAGTTACACATGTTATTATCCACAGGACCAGCTCTTGCATTGTGGATCCCAAAGGCAGATGAATTTTACAAACACCTGTCCAGTGGAAACGGAAAGAAATAGAGTTCGATTAATCTTCTCTAGTTTACCAATGACCCAATCTTATGTTGTCTAATCTCTTCAGTGATTTTGAACAAAGCTGAGCGTGACTTGGATGTACACTAGTATTAAATCCAGTTCTCTGTCCTTTTTCCTCTTTAAGTAGTCTTCTCTTCTTCATAGAGCCATAGAATTGTGGAATGGTTTGGGTTGGAAGGGATCTTAAAGATCATCTACTTCTAACCCCTCTCCCATGGGCAGGGACATCTTCCACTAGATCAGGTTGCTCAAAGCCCCATCCAACCTGACCTTGAACACTTCCAATGATGGGGCATCCACAACTTCTCTGGGTAGCCTGCTCCAGTGTCTCACCACCCTCATCATAAAAAATTTCTTGCTTGTATCCATTCTAAATCTACCCTCCATCTGATTCCTGTTGTGAGGAAATTGGGCTCTCTGTCCAGGCTGAGGTGCTGCTGTGAAGCAGATTGCACATGAGCAAAATAGGAAGTGAGATGGAGGGCATTCCTCAATGCAATTCCTGATCCTCTATGTTCTGATGACAAAACCTTCCTAAATGCAGGATTCAATAAGAAAAAGGTTCTGCTATTAATTATGCTATTTTATTTTACTTTTTTTAACTCAATGGAGTAATGAAAAAAACAAAGTTTAGAAAACGTAAGTTTAGAAAACATATCTTGCTCCCTGTGTTCCCAAATGTTTGAATTATTCTCTTTTTTAAGAATAGACTAAGAATATGATATGAGACTAACCTGATGTAGCTAGTGACAAGGGGGATCCACACCATAAATGCACAAACCTTTCTGAGGTTAGGTCTTAAAACAAAACAGAAACCTTCAGTCTAAATGGCAGTGAGACTCTTAACTCAGCTTGTGAACTTTTATGGCACTGATCCTCCCACCCACCTCTTCCCACATCCAGCCCCCAGCCTTCCAGAAACCAAGAGTGTGATTCATCTCATCTCTTTCAGATGTCTCTTTGAGATGAGATGAATCATGCTTTAAAAGCCCTTAATGAATTTTCATTGATTACAAAGGTAGCATAAATGATTGGCATAGTTGTCTGATGTCATTTGGCCGTATGAATACTACTGAAAAGTTTTATTGTAATATATTTTGCTAGTGCCCTAACAATTAGAAAAAAGTCATTTAAGTAAAATTAAATGGCCCTTTGTTCCTTTCCCCATTCTTCCCAAGAATAAATCTTTTAAAGCAGGCAAGTATGATTAGGCAATGGAACAAAACCATTATCAATAGGAAAGCCATGAAAACTGTCTCTTCTTCAGCTGTCTCTCCCACCCACTCCCTCTTTTCTACCCACAGTATTGCCCCCTGTCTTGTTCTGCTCTTTCACACCTTTTTATAATCACTACTGTTTTTTTGGATCCCAGAGGCAGACCCTGCTTACAAAAACAATGTAGACCCACGCATTGTAGTTCAGCTTCATCTTATGTAGTCTAGAGTAGTAGAAAAAACCACTCTTTTCGTCATTGTTAACTTCACTTTTGTAGCAGGGGTAGCCTGTTTTAGTCCTCTTATTTTGCAGTTTCATACACCAATTGTGAAGTAAGTACACAAGCTAACAGCAAACACCAGCACCCCCGTCAACACTGCAGACAATGGCGGGGATGATCTTTGCTGCTGTTTGCTTAAATTGCTGCAGGATCAGAATGCACGAAATACTGAACAGCTATATGGCTAGAAATGACCTTGCCCTTTACAAGTGTTAATAAAGGTGAGAAAAGAGGATTGAAACATACCATAACCTGATCTTCCCAAGGTCATGCCCTAGGTGAGCAATGGAGCTGAAGAAAGGTCCCCAGTTGCAGTCTAGCCTGCTCATTTGCTCTCATCATCATTCTGGAATACTCTCAGATCTTCTCTTTCCTGGTAGAAGCATATGCAGATATGTTTTGGGTCAAAAGGATGATAATTATGTCACCAAGGAACATTATTCAATCATTGCTCCTTGTGCACAACTAATATTTTAAGGAAAATTTCCACCCTTGATATTTTCTTAGAATAGAATATCTTTTTGCTTCTTTGTTAGTAGGTCCGAGGTAATGAACAAATTCTTCAATGCTGAAAAAATCATAATCTTTTTATCCTTGTAGTTGTCCTGGCAGTAATGCATATATAGTAACAGCGATCACCAGTTTTAACTGGAAATTATCCCATCCTTCTGAATTAACTTGATGTGTATTGTTAATAGTAATCTCAATTAATTAAGTCATATTTCAATTTGAGATATAAACTCAGAAGTTTCTTTTGGTAATTTACTGTTTTGTCATTTTCCAGTAAGCAATCCATTATGACTCACATATTTGTTAAGGTAAATAATGATCAAAAAATTAGAAAAAAAATCAGAAATATTTAATTCACTCAAAAAAGCTTCTCTCTGTACTCATACGGCTGCTAAAATGCATGTGTGTATTTAATATACCCTCGCTTAAGCTTTATTGCACAAGCAGTCAGGCTGGTGAGTTTGCGATAAAATACCAAATTCCAGACAACTCATTTTTTACTGTGCATTTTACTGCTCAGGCTGAAGATATTACTAACATATTTGTTTTAAGAACAACTGAACAGCATAGATTTCATAGATAAAACCAGTGATTATTCTCTAAATAGATATAACTGTTTTTTTCTGTACAGCTAAAAGAGAAGTGCCTAGTTGAAGCAATAATCCAAGCACATTATTGTCAGTTTATTTGTTCAGCTGGAGGTTCCTATTAGCTATATCATCTACAAAAAATTAGCTATGTGAAGTGGATTTTTATGGAAATAAAGCACAGTAGTTTCTGTCATTTCTCTGATGGAGAGATAAAAATGTTATTATAAATGAAAACAATGAATTGTCTGTTTATGCAACGTGTCAGAGGATAGGAAAAGTAGGAAAAGGGTAAAACTGTCTTGTTCTTTCTTCCCCCAACATCTATTTATTTTGCCTTCCTTTTCCTGAATCATATTAGCATGTTTTATTGACATTGTTCCACAGTTTGGCTCTTTGAGTGTTTATCTGGGAATTTCACAAATCACTGAAGCGAAGTTATATACGTACAAAGTACTATTGCTTTCTTATTTTATGTATCTATAGCCAAAGATATTTGTGTCCTAGAAAAATATGTGAAGCAGAATTCAATCCGAATATCTACACTGTTTATCTTTCACTTGAACAGACCCTTCACTGTGATGCTACAGAAACTTGCAAAATCTGCAGTACACCTCTCCAAGTATTTTTCAAATTGTGTGGACAATCAGAATACCTTTAATTTTGTTATGATATCAATATTTAGCAAAATAAACTCTAAGCCTGAGAGTTTTATCACTAGTCATGCCAAGTTGTGCCATACCTTCTTGACGTAGCCTGCACTGGTCCCTGGTGAGGGAAAACCATGGGTATAGAAACATCACTGGTTCAACCCTTTTTGTCTCTGACTTCCTATAATTATACGTGACAAAGATTTTCCTTAATTTATTCCTGTTCCTGACCTTCCAGGCAAAGTGAAAGAGTATTGGCCCCACAAATATCTCTTATGTTATTTGTATTTCTGTAAAAAATACAAAAATACTGTAATTATACAGTAGATTAAATACATGTTACTCTTGCACTCCTCACTGATGTTATATATTACATTGCTAATGTTTTGTTTTCCATATCTTCTCCAGGTCTGGGTTTCAGTATTGCAGGAGGGGTGGGAAACCAGCACATCCCTGGCGACAACAGCATTTATGTCACCAAGATTATTGAGGGAGGAGCCGCGCAAAAAGATGGGAGGTTGCAGGTTGGAGATAGACTTCTTATGGTAAGTATGACAAATTTAAATCATATTTTATTTGGCTGAAGATCCTTTCATATAGAAACTTTCACTCACCGTGCATTTTACTGGAGGTAACCATTACAACTTCTATAATAATTATGAGTTATATTACCGTCATCTTAATTTGTCCCATTGTTTATATATATTTCTGAGACTGTAGTTAAAAAAGCATTACACTAGAAAGTAAACATTGTATGAAAAGAAGGCAATGGATTGTTTTACTTTGACAATCCTTCAGCTAAGTAGAGAGTGAGTTTATTATGCATATTGGTGACAAGTCCAAATGCACCTCAAAACTTTAAAGGGAGGTTTTAAACAATCTGTTCATTACAGCAGTACTGATTCTACTGATCATTTTCAGAAAATTGAAAGACATGAAAACATAACACTTAACTCTTATGTGTAGCCACTGTCAGTGGACTGTTACGTACATTTTAGTACACACAGGAATGCTTTATATATATGTAGGAATGCTTTATGTATATGTTCCATATAGATGTTCCAAAAAATATGTTTTCCATCTTTGTCCCTGAGGAAGTGTGCTTATTCTTCTCATGGATCTCACTTCAGGAAATTCTTCCTGATACTGCAGTGCTAGCACATTACTCCCTGGAGATAATTCTTTCCCACTCACAGAGTTTGTTTAATTCTTTGTTAAGGGGGAAATCCTGACCCTGGTGAATCAGCAGAAGTTAATCTATGTCAAGTTGTAGTCATGTCAATGCACTTGCATGGATTTCAGCAGGTAGAGAAAAATTTTTTGAACAATTGCCATGAAAAAAATGTACTGCAGTGGCTCCGTTTTGTGACGCAGTATCTAAGCAGTAAAAAATTGCCATGACCTTTCTTTGCTGCCTGCAAAACTGTGTCTAATAGAAGTTTTCGTTATTTGGCTAGGGACACTGCGTTCCAGTCACGTATGAAGATGACCGTTCATTTTATACAGGGTATGAAACAGAACAGGAAAGGCACTTGGTTTCCATGTTGGTGACTTTTTAATTAACCCAAGTCAATAGATAAATCAGCTTAAGGATCTAACAATCTTCTCAAAATCAAAGCAAAATAAAATGAGTTTACAATTTCTTTGGCATTTCTTCTTTGCAGGTTCTCAGCACAGTAAAATTTAAGTCACTGTTATGTGATGAAATTTTGACTTGTTTTTCTATAGAAATGTGTATTTGTATCTCCCAAAGTTGCAGCTTATTTTGTTATTTTGCACCTTGTAGCAGATCTGCTTGTGTTCAGCTGTTGGATTTTATCAGGATGAGAATTCCTCACAGTTTTTGTGTCATCTGTAAATTTTTGCTGCCTTACTTTTAATTTCTTCAAAATCACTTGAGGTAAAAATAATACATACCAAAAAAAACCCCAAACCACAGATGCAAAATTCCTGCATTCACCATCTCCAGTGAAATTTAATCAGGATGAATTTGAATAGAAAAATAATTATTTTATACACCATTATGCATAAATTCATTCTTTCAATTCTTGTTATAGGATTTGTCTATTAAGCATCTCTTCTGAGCCTTGAACCTGTGATTCACTGCAGTCAGATATAGATGGTTCTTCACTGTGACATGCTTATACTCCCAAATCTTACCTCTGAAAATGAACAGAGGTCATTCTCAGTGCGTTTGATGTCACTTCTTTATACTGCTCTCCTTTCAGTCTGGACCAGTTCTTTAATATCATCTCCTTTTATTGCTACATGTAAAATGAGAGAAAAAATAAAAATCAATCATAATATTGCTTTCCACTAGTCATGTGCTTCCAGATCAAGTTTTTCACTGTTGAGTAAGAAAATCTTCATCAATTTGCTCTTTGTATACCTTACCCATTAAAGTGGAGATAAGTTTACAGGATAAAAATCTATTTCTGAAATTTGTGCAGACTACAGCCATCTTTTCTGGTTCTCTCCAGCAAGACACCCTGATTTCTTTATAACTCGTGTACCTTCGGAATTTTTTTCCCTTCTACTTTGTGAAGTTTCTTTGAGTTCATGGCATTTGCTTCATGTTCCTTTGTGAAAAGTGAGTGAAAGAATTCATTACTTTCTTTTGGCAGTGTATCAACACAATATTACCCTTGTCATCTATACAGTCCTGCTTCTGCTTCCTTATTGATTATATATTAGAATGTTTTCTGTTTTTTCCTGTTTGTTTGTCTCAACAGTGCATCCTTTCTTGGTCTTTTTTTTTTCCATCATTTCTCTATAAGATTTACCAGAATTTGTCATCCTTCTGGAATTCTCAGCAGCTGCTGGGGAGCTTGTTTCATTTTTATATCTGTGTCCTGATAAGTTCGTGCGAAATGCTTTTAGATCCCAAAGAACATGCAAATCAAATGCATTAAAATTTAAGATGTAATAAAAGAGGTGCTGCAAAATCAAAACTACTGTTGAAATGTAATACAACTAGGTGCTATCTGAGTATTTTGCAGTTTGGTGACCCTACCGCTGTTAAATGCAGATTTCTAATAGTGTGTTAAGCATTCAGACATGTATTATGTAAATACTGAGCAGTGTGATTGTTGTGAAATCTATACAAGGGCGTGTCTGTGCAATTATGTTACGGTGGCGCTGAACCTGCACTTAAGGCTTATTATCCTGAGCACTTCCACAGGAAAATGTCTCATAAATGTCTACAAATATTTAAAGGGAGGGGCCAGGAGGAGGGGGCCAGGCTTTTTTCAGTGGTGCCCAGTGATAGGACAAGAGGCGATGGGCACAAACTTGAATATAGGAAGTTCCATCTGAACATGAGGAGGAACTTCTTTCCTTTGAGGGTGGCAGAGCACTGGAACAGGCTGCCCAGAGAGGTGGTGGAGTCTCTGACACTGGAGACATTCCACACCCACCTGGACGCCATCCTGTGCGACCTGCTGTAGGTGGACCTGCTCTGGCAGGGGAGCTGGACCAGATGATCTCTAGAGGTCCTTTCCAACCCCTAATATTCTGTGATTCTGTGAATGCTCCATTGTAGGATAATCCTGAGGCTCCCGTTAGGAAAATTACTAGAGGAAGCATAAAAGTACTCAAGCTGAAAACTGAACTCAGTGGTTTTTCTAGGTATATGTGAAAGGAACAGGCGAGAGGTCTGTCTCTACAGCTAGGAGGAAAGTACTCCCTTACTCTATTCTGTTTGTAATGCCTAGGATGATGTCTACTATTGCTGGTGGTAATGCCTACGGTGAGGATGTGACTGCACACATACAGAGCATCATAGGCTAACACAATAATTCCGGGTCAGCTATAGGTTTAGACCAGGTTGCTCAGGAATATATCCAATTGAATCATGAAAATCTCCAAGGATGGAGCCTGCAAAGCCTCTCTGGTAAACCTGTTCTACTGCTTGACTGTCCTCACAAGGAAAATGCTTTTCCTTATGATCTGTTTGACCCTCTTTTGTTTCAACACATGCCTGTTGTCGCTCGTCCTGTTACCACATGCCACTCTGGATAGCTTAGCTCTGTCTCGATGACCTGCCTGTAGGCACCTGAGGAGCGAGTGTTAGTTGTCCCCGGAGGCATCTCTTACCCTGCCTGAACATGCCAAGCTCCCCCAGCTTCTCCTCACTGGGCAAGTGCTCCAACTCCACCCATCCTGGTAGCACTCCTCTGAATTTGCGTGGAGCAAATTTGTTATCTTTTCTACAGTGGGGGACCAAAACTGAACACAGAATCTAGCTGCAGTCTAATCAGTGCCAACTGTTGTGGAATAATCCTTCCCTAGATCTCCTGTTTCTGCTCCTGCTCATACAGCCCAGGATGCTGTTGACCACTTTGCTGCCAGAACACACAACTGGCTCATGCCCAGCTTGCTGTCCAACAGGAGCCCCAAGAATTTTTCCTCAGAGCTGATGCCAGGGTGTCAATGCCCCAGCCTGTGCTGTAGAAGGAGATTAGTCTCTGCCAGAGGTGGGACTAATGGTGTCTCCCTCTTGAACATCACAAAGTTCTTGTCAGGCCCTTCCTCCAGCCTGTCCAAGATGGCAGCCCTGCCCTCAAGTATATGGACTTGCCCCTACAGTGAAGTGTCATCTGCAAACATGAGGAGATCGCACTCCTTACCTCCTCTATTTCATTGATAAAGACGGTGAGGAAGAGCTGAAAAATGGTTTAAGAAGTTATTACCTCTCAGATAATAATTACTTTCTTTTACCTGATATCACCATCTCACTTTGGAAGAGTTTATTAACAGAATGGATAAATAAGAAATCAGTATAAAACTGTGTTTTTACTAGTACAAAACAACACTAATAGCTAGGAGCATGGTATTCTTCAGGGAAAACTCTAAAAACATTAGGCTTTAAAAAGAAAGATTAAGCTAATATTTGCTTCTTATAAGTATTAGCTTTTCAAAACTTTGTCTCCTGTGCCAAAATACCCTTACATGTTTGGTCCATATCCATAAGCCTGTCGCTTCTTTACCCATGTAGTCAAAGAGAACAGACTTTCGTGCAATTATCTGTGCTTACAGGAAAAGCGATGCTACTCACATACCCAGAGATTTAATTTGATTCTGTTTTCTTGCTGGAAACAGAAGGAAAAAAACAGAAGTCACTTTCCTTTGCAGAAATTTAGGCTTGGTTCCTACCCTATTCTGTGCTGAAAAAAACATGTTATTGTTTGATGGTTTCATAAGGCTGCAATGGGGTTGTGACTGCAAAGTTATGTTCCTTACAGGATCCCCTACCAGTATCCGTTTCTTTCGGATTGTGTATGGATGCAGGATCATGTTTGTGTTAAAGTAATCGGAGCATATCACTTGACGATACATCTAGGTTAGCATTTGGTTCTGGTCAGAATTGCTCTTTTAAAGTGATTTTGACTGTCCTGTGGGATGGTCTTTTAGAAAACAGATTGGATTTTTTTTCAGTGAAACCGTAACAGAAAACGTGGTCCAGGAGCATTCACAATTAGCATTGCATTGCAGCTGCAAACAGGCACTCTGGTCACCAGACTAGACGTAATGCAAATTAACCCCCTTAAAACACCTCTAGCATGGTTGTCATATCATCCAGACCTTCTGTTGCTGGGAATCACTTCTGGGGCCCACATTCTTCACTCATGTAGGTGCACCCACAGAGCCAGAGTTACACTGTCATGCCAGCTGGTGGAGTAAGGGCGTTACCCAGTTAGATATAAAGGAAGAAAACAGTGTGAAGAGGTAGGACCTCACCTGAAGGTTGTACTGGCTGACTAGCACAAAGGAAACATGAGAAAAAATACAGTGCTCGGGAGGTGGAGACTGAACTAGTACTGAACTAACTCGGAGGGTTTGGTGGCTGTGTCCCTTCTGATGCAGCGCTGGGCTCTAAGCCAGACTTATGCTGTCATTGACTCTGGCCTTGCAATGTTTTATCTAGTGTTCAAAAGTAGATCTGCTAGGAGCAGTCTTTGGATGTTACCCTAGCAATAAGCTTCCCAATTTATTCCTTACCGTGATACACTCATCTAGTTCTTCTTTCACAATTGTATCATCCTCTTGCCACTTCATTAGCCTTAAAACCATTTGTTTTTACCAAAATCAGCATAAACCGGGACTGAAAAATGATAGAATCATAGAATCACCTAGGTTGGAAGACACTTTTCAGATCATCGAGTCCAAACATAAACCTAACATTGCAAAAACCACTGTTAAACCATGTCCCTCAGCACCACATCTACACATCTTTTAAATACCTCCAGGGATGGCTATTCCACCACTTCCCTGGTGGGTTATGTTTGATAACCCTTTTGGTGATGGAAGTTTTTCCTAATATCCAGCTACACCACCCCTGCCACAAATTTAGGCCATTTCCTTCATCTCATCTTATCACTTGTTATGTGGGAGAAGAGATCGACTCCTACCTCTCTACAATCTCAATGGTTGGTCCAATGTAGTTCTGTGCCGCTTGCACTGTGTATGCATTGTGCTGCTTGAAGCCCAAAACCTACTGCTCAATCTCATATTTGTCTGTGAAACACAAACTCTTGCATTTCTCTGCAAAGATCAGATCTGGTTTAAGACGCTTAGCCCATAACTATTGATAATCTAGCAGGCTAATTTCAGAGGGATAAACAGACTGAGTCCTCTGAAGATAGCCAGTTTCTATTCAGAGTCCAGCACTTGCACAACTAACTCAGGAGTCCATGGGATTATTAGTTAGTTAATCCAAACAGACTTACATCCTTAGGACAAATGATTGGTTTTCAGACCTGTAAAACCTTTCGCTTTTCACAGCCTTTTAAATGATGGTGAGTTTTTAAAAAGGCCATCAGCATTCTAGACTTACAGCTGGCACATCACAGGTGTTTACCAGCTAATGTTCACTCAGGATTCACTGAGGAAAATCCACTTTCTGAATGAAAAGTAGAATATTACACAAAAGCAAACATTACCGCTGGCAAGGTAAAGATCACCTCTTTGTCTCATTCACTGAGTGAATCAAATCTCTCTTATCCTAAATCAATAGAGGAAAGGAATGAATTCCCTTTAAAAAAAGAAAATTAAATAAGACAGACTTATTCCTCCAGAGTTCTTATTCTGTTATCAGCTTATGCTGTTATGAATGAAGCTATTCTTTAGATCACTTGTACAGTCATTTTGGGAATTCTAAGCTTTTCACTCGAGCTACTTCTCAGTGCCTTTGCTTTCCAATATAAATCTAGGAAAACTTCCAAATAAGATAATTTTTGCTTAAGTTTACACTTCATTGCCTTGATTATGCTATTTAGGAAAAAAAACACCCCAGCCTTTTTATATCTCTTTGGCAGCATTTCTTACTGATTTCCCCCATCACTCAAATAGCTTTGATTGGACTTGTATCTTTAATTTCCTTCTCTATTGCTATATTATTTCTTCCTCTTATTCTTTTCCTGTAACATCAGTATGTCTTTGTATGCCATACTTCCTATCTAAAGAAACAACTTTCCTAATTTCTTTTTTACTTCAGGTGCCATTTACATTTCTGAATTTTCTGTATGTGGAACTTTTCCTGTTAGAAAAGCCTCACTTGCTCCATGCCTGTTTTCCTTCTGACTCCTCTCCTTTGGCTCCTGTTGCAGCATTTCATGGCTCAAATATCCAAGTTTCGTAACAGAATTGACCACTCAGATAAATTTATTTTTTAGTATTTGCCTTAGGATTTTTACCCCCCCTTAATTCATTGCTACTTAAATTGGCTTCTTAAAGCCAGAAAATTGGAATGCAGTACCTGTTCTACCCACTCAGCTCTGATGTCAGCCTTGCTGTATGAAAGTACAGCATCTCAGAGGGTTGTATGCCATATACACTTTGAATTTTTATTGAAGTGTATATAACATATGTCCCATTGAAGAGTTTATCCCACTCTTTATCTTCTTTACCTCTAACTCAACTTTTTTTTTTTGCAAACCACATGCTCTGCTAAGTTCAACTCAACAGCAGGAAGTGAAGTCTTGGTATCATGCATTGACTATGCCACAACCACTGAAAAAAGGCAGATTTAGTAATTTCAATTCTGTTAAAATTAGCATCTTTTACGGAAACAAGAAAAAGCTCAAGAAATAGTCTCTCTTGGAGACTCTGAACAATCTCCTCTCTCCATAAATCTTACCATAAAAAAACCCCCTACAGCTTCATGTTTCCTAATTATCACCATCTCTAGTATGAAGTTTTGAGGAATGATGTCCAGAGATTTCTTTATGAAGCAGGTCACATACTACAGTCATCTTGTAAAAATATATAGGGAGCTGAACAATATAATTCATTAATGTGTTCAGGTTTTCATTTTTGTATATTAGAATAAATACAGATGTCTTTATTTGTAATCATTGTTTTATGATCAAAAAGTAGAAAAGATATTCATACACGCACCTAGCAGTATTAATGGGAATTGTAGGTCCAAAACAAGGAATACCTTCTGAAAGAAATTGGGAAATGCATAGTATATTTTGTATACTGTAATTCTAAATTGAGTTGGCAATGACTAAGGAAGGTGGTTTTGTCTCCTTCTCAAAGAGCTCCCATTTAAAAGAGACCTTATGGCACCACTGAGAGTCTTTGTCTTAATGAATGAATCAACATGTTGGGGTTTTTTATTTATGTATTTGCTCTTGGTGTACATTGAGTCTGTCTATTTTTTTGTTTACTGAGAACTGAGCAGTCCAGGACAAAATTAATTAGGAGCAAAATTCCTTTCTAAGAGTGTTCTCTCTAGAGACAAGAAACCTCTAATTTTCTGTATATTTGGGGTGAGTTTGAAAAAGCAATTTGGTATGTGTTACTGGAACACTTTTTACAGCAGAACTCTGTTTACTTTGAAGGTTCCTTTCTTCTCCACAAATTTCCTTTGGCGTCTTTTCTCTGAAGTTCTCCTCTGTATCTTGATTTCTCTCATGCATTGCCTTCTTTCAAGTTCTACCAAGTTCCAGCTCTACATATTTCAGTTTTCCACAATATTCTGTGCACCTAAGCTTATACGTACTAGAAATGAGGTAAAAAAATCATTATACATAAACTTTGCAATGATCTCTAGGATCTTAAAGTGAATAAACACAGGGCATAACTGCTCAGATGTTAATTTGTAGTTTAGAATCACTTGATGTTTAATTCTTATCTTAACTTCAAGATTTGTACTACTTGCACACAACGCTGGTAAAATACCTGTCCTGTAAAGTTATTGTCAGAGAGATAAGACGTAGGACTAGTCATAGCAAATATAAGTTTTATATGTATTGCACTATATTTTCTGTTTCTAAAATGGCTGTTTATCCTCCAACTGCACAACTGTGACATCCAAGTGTGTTGTAACGGAAGTACAACAGTCCTAACCATGATTTCCATCAGCTAGATTTCCAGGAAAAAAAAGCTTTGGAAAAAATTTCCAACAAGTTAATTTGTGTCTTGTTTTTATACACTCCTGAAAAGACCAAAAGTCAAAATCCAGACAGTGCTATTATATTTCTTTTTGTGTCTTTTGATGACTAAGAACATTTCTTTACAGCAGCAGTACAGCAGGAGGCTATTTTGTGAGATTTTCTTTACTTCAAAAAGTTTGCAGTTAGGATGAAACACAAAATAGGTACAATGTACAGACAGCGTGGGAAGGAGAAAAGATAAAGGATAACTGTGCTGTCATGTTTCCAAAAGTGTGAATCTTCAGTATTTGACAGTTTTGAAATACATAAACAAGAGAAGCTTAATTTCAGTGACTTCTCGCTATCAGCCTAGTAATTTAAAAGACATTTATTTTTTAAAAGTGCATTTGTATGTTATTGCTGTTCATAACAGAGAAAAAAGAGAGGAATTTATAGAAGATAGGGATCAGATTTTTATTTAGAAGACCTGTCAAAATACAGCATACAGTGTCAGCAACTCTCTTCTGAGTGTTAGGTTGTATCATTGCTCTTCATGTGAAATTGTCACAACATGCCTGTCATTGCATCTTTCAATTAACCTTAAAACCAAGTCTGAGAATCATACAAGGAACAAAGTCTGAAGAGAATCCTTACATTTAACAATACTGTACAATAATAATCATTCTCTCTCTTGGTGTTGATGAAATCACCTGGGTATGAAGAATCCTATAGTGATTCATAAAACCTGGATTTTTTTCTAGCTATAAAACCCTTTGGCATTAGCTTATTGTCACTGTCAAATCTCTGATAATTCGCTGATACTAAATTCCCTAGAAAGTATGTGGGGTTTTTCTGTGGTTTACAGCTGCACTGTGTTATACTATAATTGAGGAGCTTCTTTTTCTTCCATCTTGCATAAGCTTTACAAGGAATCCTGGCAATAACTGTAGAAGTTGGAGGATGGCACTTCAAATCACAATAAAGTATTTCATATACAACATTCACTGGGAAAAATAGGTCACTGGAACAGGCTCCCCAGGGAAGTGGTCACAGCACCAAGCTGTGAGTTCACGGAGTGTCTGGACGATGCTCTTAGTCATATGGTTTAGTTTTAGGTAGTCCTGCAATGAGCAGGGAGTTGGACTAGATCCTTATGGGTTCCTTCCAGCTCAAGGTTTTCTATGATCTGCGATTTCTATTGACTTACACTGCATGTCTGAAACCTGCATCTACATCCTTCTTTACTTCTTTCCTCTATCCTATAATTTCTCTGTTCGGGATTTTTTTTTTGCAGCAGGGACCCTTCAGTATTCTGTTTATAGGAGGACAACCTATTATTAGCATTCTGTGGATATAGTGGACTTATATGTGAATAAAATTTATATGTCTCTAAAACAAACCATTTCTGACACTTTTCTTTTGATGTTCTTTTTCTGGGAGTAAAGCATAAATAGGCAAGGTTTGTTGCCACTATTTCCTTCCCTGTTCAATCTGTAGTCCTGTCCTCTTATTATTGCTCTGGTTAAGCATTTTTGTTTTCTGATAAAGCACAGAACTAGTATTACGTTCTCTTACTTTTCAATGTCTCTTTCCTGTGCTTCCATAAAACTGACAAACTTTCATACTGAAAATCCCTTTTTCCCATCCAGAACTGCCTTGTTTCATCTCCTGCACCTCATAGGCAGCCACTTATTCTGTATAGCAATCTGTACCTCTTATTGCATCAATGGTCAGTATCATATCAGGGATGGAAATATTTGAACGGATTAAGTATTTCTGAGGTCCCAGCCACGCGTGCTGAGAGGTGGACTTGGGCAGTTCATCTTGATAGGTCAAATAACATAGGCAGTTTCTGTAAATACTGTGGTGTTAAGTTATTAAATTATTATTAAGTATAGTTTTATGTTAATGATGATATGAGTAGCAGAATATCACAGAGAACTTTTCTACTGACAAGACCAAGTGCCATCATGACCAGTTATGATTCTGTGATATTATTGGTACTGCTACGTCAGTCTTTGCACATGCGTGTGCTAAGACAACTGTATTTTCTGCCTTGCTGTAAGAGTGGTTCTGTAATCTTCAATGCTCTTTCTCTACAGCATTTTTCCCAACACTGTGATAATTGCAAGACTGTGACCTTTTTTGTGTCTATTTCTGCATCCCAATTCACCTCTCTGGTTTCTCCTTTAAGGTAAATAACTACAGTTTAGAAGAAGTTACCCATGAAGAGGCAGTAGCGATACTGAAGAACACATCAGATGTAGTGTATCTGAAAGTTGGAAAGCCCACCACCATTTACATGACCGATCCTTATGGCCCACCAGATATTACTCACTGTAAGTGATTTTTGCAACTCATTTTGTAGTAGATATCAGTTTGCAAGATGATTGTGGTTTTTCATAGCTTGTCCAAAGTACCCCATTAAAGTTTATGAAACAGCCTGGAAGGCTACAAAAATGAAATGTTTATTGCCACTTAAGCATGCTACGCTTATGAAGTATTACAAATAATATAGCTCTACTAGAGTATTTTTGCAGCGAAATAACAAGGTAGCTGATGTACTGCTCTGCTGATTCTAATTAGCTATTGTCCAGGTGATTGGACTGAACTGTAACTCTTGTGACAATTACAGTGATAAGTATATGCAAATATATTTTGAAATATGATTAGATGTGTAGCCTGGAGTCCTTTGTCCACTGAAAAATGAGAACAAGTAGTAAACTATCTTGTACAAACTTAGTGAAAAGCCAGATAAAAATATATATGGTATTTGAATAAATTATCTACTTGGAATGTAAAAATCACTGCTCTTCCTACACAAATTTAATTATGTTCCGTATATATCCAACTCCTAAATTATTGTTCCATTTTGCTTTATTCTCAGTCTGTTCATTAGTTTTATATATGTTCATCTGCTATTTTCTCACTGAGGATGAAAGCCTTATTTTTTCTTGCATTCAATCTATACTCTGTTGTAGAAAAAGTTGTTGAAACAATATAGGAAAGCTGAGTGCAGGATCTCATAGAAGAGGAAGATGACTATATTTAAAAACAAACTGATTTCAAACAGGTTGTCATATCCACACACTCAAAACCATGTAGGCTCATGTCCAGCATTCACGTAGAAAGATGTGAATCCAGGTGCATCACCAGGACTCACAGAGATAATCAAGAACAAGGGTGGGTGATTGTGGAGTCTTTGTCATACACATATACGTTCTTAGGTTGACAAACCCCTTGCTGATGTGCTTTTTGTACCCTTAAGGAGATGACAGCAATTAGGATCCTCTGTCTCTCCCATCTGTCCCACCTATGCATGTCTTCAGGATTTACTCACTTGTCTTTTGCCTCCTTATATGATTATCCTAGGCTCAAATCTAGTCAAATCTCTTGCCGTCATCTCTTAATGACTTGAGTCTTTGTTTTAGTTTAGGTGTAGGCTGTCCTAACGAGCAACACGTACTTACATTGAGTACTGATGACCTATTGATAAATCTAGGTGCTATCAATACATGCCATTTTTATATTCCTCCTACCAGTTCTCCTGGTGTCCATACCCAGGTATTCCCATTCCCTTTTCATTCACAGCAATCTTAATATTTCATTTGCAGCTCTCTATGTCAGTGGTGCCTGTTGGTCTAAACAGTTCATTACTGAAACTCCCTTTCCTCGTTTAGTTGTTCATTAAAGACTGTCTGCCTTGGGTTCAGCTACCAGCAAGGACCAGCTACACCACCTAACAACTGCATGGCAGTTTAATTTTTGACAAGAGCTTCAGTAACTCATCCGTACTCATCTTGATCTCCTGCCAATAATCCTAAGGGGGCGTTTAAGGACAACCAAGGGCTGGGCAAGGCAGATTTTCCCAGTAAATGCTAGAGATCTAAATTTTTCTGCACTTTTGCATAGCGTTGCTACTGTGGACTGGCAAAGTTGAGGGAAAAGGTAAATATCCTTAATCCTCCTTATTCAGACTGCTCCATAAAAATAGAAGGGAAGGTTTTGTAACATGTGCGTCAGGTGGTATACTCAACTGTGCCGAGGATACCTATTTACTTAGCAAATGTTACAACAGATGGCAATCACATTGTTCAGTAGCAGTCTGGTCTGGATCTTAGCAAAGCCCAAGAAGTAAAAATGCTAAATGTCCCTACCCAATCTTCTGCTTTATAATACTTTCCAAAATAATAATTTGTGAGTTCTAAAACAGTGTGTTTTATTATGTCAGATTATAGATCAGCAGCATATGAGAAGACGGAAGTAATTCCAGAGGGAGAGTAAAGGTTGAAAAGATTTGCAGTAGCCCATCCCGGGCTGTTGGTGCATACAGATTCATTTGTCCTCAGGGAACCTTTCATTATCCCTACATGTTCAGAGTATTTCAGGACGGGTAATGGCCTTTCCCTGTAGAGATATTTTGCCTTGAAACATTCTGTACCCCAGCACCTGAAAGAAAGACTAAAACTAATACTAGAAAGTTTAACTGTCTTCTTCCCATGAGAAAATTACTCATAACTCATTGCAGAAGCACGTATCATTGTTTTTCTTATTAATCATTTCCTTTTCTAATTGTATTAAAAAGAGATTTGAATACAACTATTACTGCATCTCTCCAGTCATAAATATCCCCAGTAAGTTCAGAATACCAAAAAGCAAGAAAATAACAAAACCCACAGACCCCGTATAGAATCAGACAGTATGGTCCTGTAATATTCAGTATTAATCATTAATATGCAAGAGATTTATGTCCACTTTCTATTTTAAATATACAGATTTACTGTGTTCTAAATACCATCTATGTTGGTACTGAAATTTCAGTTATATTGGGAATTTTGGCACCTTTAGTAGGTCACAGCTTTAAATCTTCACCGTACATAATTCTTGCCACACATAAAATTCCTGCTCTTATCCTGCGCTGAGCTCTCACTATATTACTGCTACTGCTGTATATTGGAGCAAAGAAGGGGATTGTGCTTTTAATCTCATTCTCTCCTATTTACATGTCCTTTTTCAGGTCAATTCTAATTGGAGAAAATGTTTCCTGTCTCCCAAACTATCTTTTCTTATTCAGATCCCCTCTAAAGAGTCCATCCCTGCAAACAAGCCAGCATTGCTATTATATTATTATTAATCAATAATAATAATTATTATCAATAAATAATAATAATAATACAGGAAAACTCCAGCTGTTCGTTCTTTCTTGTTACATTTTAAGCTCTTGCAGGCAAGGACTGTCTGTTTTGATGTTATTTACAGCAATGAGGATGTTCTTGGTGCTTAACTAAAAAATGGTGCTCTTGCAGCATTTAATCAAACATGAAAGTGGCTAACTAGAAATGCTTGTTCTTACCATCAGCTTATTCTCCACCGATGGAAAATCATATACTCTCTTCTGGAAACAATGGCACTTTAGAGTACAAGGCATCCCTGGCCCCTATCTCACCGGGAAGATACTCACCCATTCCAAAGCACATGCTTGTGGAGGACGACTACACCAGGTCAGATGTTTTTCTTTATTTGTTACCTTTCATGATGATTGCAAAAGGTGTAGGTAAAGCATTGCGTACACCTCCAATAGAATACGGCATATAGTCTTTTCACCCATGTTCAAGGGAAGATGAATTGAAACTGTTGCAAGTATGAAGACAACTAGGAGAAAGATCACATGAATGAATGCTGACCTGAGGTCCACCTTGTCTGGGTGCAATCCAGGACTAGTTCCTAAACAACAGAGCTGCCGTAGAGCAATGCTGGCGCTGAGCAAAGTTTTCAGGTGTATTAGCCATGATTGTTCCTTAGTAGCGCAACTAGGAGATCTCAGGGTCAGTGTATGTATGGGTGAAGTGACTGGATGTGCATTTGTACGTGTCCATGACAGTAAACTCTGAAAGGTCCAGCTTGTTTAGTTGAGCAAAAGGGAGGCTGAAATAGCCTGTGATTGCTCTGTGTACACACATTGAAAGATAAATGTCACAGAGACTAAACACTATGGGAAAAGCAAAAAAAAAAATATATATATAACCTGGTTGCGAATAAATATAGGCAAGAAAGTGGAAAAAGTTTCTTAACCATTAGAACAATCAGAATATGAAACAGCTTTCTGTGCGGGCTTGGAGGTTAAAAGGAAACTGTTTATGCAGTGGTACTTGATACCTTTATAAAGGGAATTCTCTGATGTGATTATCAGCAAAATGACCCTGAAAAATGCTTCTAATCCTTTTTATTTTAATAATCCCCAAAGGATTGAGACTGCTATATGGAAACATGGTAGCAGAATTTTGTATGTGTAGTTGATTTCCAGGTAGGAAAGACACATAGGAAAAGGCTGGGAGGGTTCTTTTATGTCTTGTGTTAGATCAGCAGTGAATGGCACTGATGAGACAGTGTGTATTTATTTTTTTGTTTGAAGAGCACTACCATCCACTTAGAAGACAACAGTTGTTAAGTTTGTGAAATGAGCCTTCATTACAATGTCTAGTGCCACAGAAAATGAGATTTTTTTTTTCTGTGCTTCAGTATTTATAAATTCATTGTGTTTAAAGCTAGGAGGGGGCTGTTCCAATCATCTAACCTGACCTACTGTGAATCTCAAGCCAAAGAATCTCATCCACTTACGTATTCATCAGCCTCATAACTTGCTAATTTGCATTTCATGTTTCTTGTTGCGCATGATTGCAATCTCAAGCTGCTTAACTTGTTGGATCAGACAGATTCAGAGTAACTAAATCATGATACATTGGTTAATCAGGACATAAATATATGGAAACTGCAACTTGCTTCCCTGTCTTGGCTAAAAGAGTTTCTCTTTTGTTTTGGTTGAGGTTGCAAAGCTGACATTGTTTTCCTTCAACTTACGAGACTTATTAGGACGAATTTTCTCCAAAGGGTCCCAAGAAATTACATTTTTTAATTAATAGTGAAAACATTAATTTCATTAAGTTGTGCATCAACTTTACGTGGGCTTTACCTGAGCTAGTACTGACCACATAATTTCTAAAATGCCAATGTATGGGAAGAATATAGTATCTGGGTTACAGTGGTGAAGGCTTTGTCAATAAGCTTGTCGTGATGAATTCTCTCCTCTATTGAGATGTCAGCACCGTTATTACTGAGAAAGAATTGGTAAAGTTTAAAAAGAGCAAAAAAACACCACCTTAAAAGTAGATAACATCTAAGGAGAGCAAAAAGTCACAGAAAGTGAAGGAAGGAATCCTAGAAAAGGAGAAAAGCTGCCCTGAGAATTAAAAGGCTATTTAAACAGTTAGAAGACTTGTAAGGTAATGAAGAAGTATCGAGACCTTCCTGTGTTTCTTTGTGTTCCAAGTAACTTTTAACTTTCTAATTACCTCTACCAAAAAAAAAAAAAAAAAAAAAAAAAAAAAAAGACAAAATAGTCCTAGAAGAGAAGGCAACAGTTCTAACCCATTAGTTCAGCAGGTATCTGGTAGAAAGTATACCTGCTCAAAGAACCATGCAGGTTATATATGGTAATTAATTTGTTTGGTCCTTTTGATCTTTTTAGGAAGAAAAATGTGTTCCTATCCTGATACTTTTAGTTTGCTTTCAGAGAAGTTAATTTTGCTGGTTTAGCTTCTGACAGTAAAAGCAAACATGGACACAGTCCAGTTGTTGACTGAGGTGTTCACATCAATATCCAATTTGTATTTTTTTGGGGAAAAAAAAAGAATGCTCAGAGAAGCCTTGTATATTCTGTGAAATACTCCTCTCCTGTGTTCTTCTTCCTCTCCTGTGTTCTTCTTCCTATCTGGATTCCCAAATTAGTGTGTTGTCTAATGAAAGTCTGATACTTGAAGTCTTCTGTGGCATTGGCATGATTGACAGGAGAGGCAGATTCTACAAGCAGGACCTTCTGTGGACAGTGTGTGGCGCTGGCAGAAATAAAGGTGTCAAGTAATAGGAGCTGATTCAGAATGCAACAGACAAGTATTTACTTCAACCTGTTGCAAGAAGAAGGCTATATTGGCCTTAATTATATTAGTGATAATAGCTTATGTGATACACTGGTACCGAGGGTACAAAAGTACAACAATAAAACAAATGTAGTCATAAGAAAAATGTCACTTCCTGCCATTGCATTTCCTCAGCGGACACACATCATACAGCACTACCCGAGAGACACTCAAACAAGAGTCAGGAGACCAGGTTTCTCCTCTCACTACACCAACTAAGAAGCTCTGACCTTCAAAACCAAAGTATTTAACCTCTTAACTATGCTGAGACTTTTTTTTATTTAATGTCCATGTAACTAATTATTGCCTATTGATTCAAGTGGGACTATTGCAAATGCCACAGTTAATTCTCGCAGTGATTTTCAAAGCTGTAAACTGAGTGAATAAGAGTGAATATGCTCTTTCTGTGCAATACCATACGATTTGCTGGTGAGTCTGTCATTAAAATAAGAATATATTTGAAAATTCTTTGTTGCTGACCAGTTGAGAAAGACTTAAAAATCTTTTGGGAGGTTAATTATCATAGTGATAATTTTAGTGAAACCTATAGATCCCTTGATTGCAGCATTTATAATTAGATTTCCTCACATAATTTTTTATAATTAAGATGATTGCCATCTGCAGTGCTATCCATTAAAAATACCTCTTGCTATAATAGGTTTTCAGGGCTAATGTACATGGTGACCACATAAAGAAATTTATTACCCATGCAGTCATAATGTGGCAACACTTCTGGTGGATTTTCACTTGTGCCAGGTAAAAATATTTGGAACAGTAACTTCTGTTTAAGAGGCTTTTGCAATTTTGTAATTCTTTGTACATGTGATTTGAGTGAGGCTGATGACGAGCTTTACTTTACTTGCTGTAATGAATCTATCGGTAAAGTTTAAGTGGTTGAACAGTCAACTTTGTCCAATTTCTCTTGCTTTTCTTTTCTTTTTTTTCTTTTTTTTTGTTCTAGTTCTAATTTCTTTTTCACCTAAGTACTTGTATTTTGCCCACAAAAATAAGCATTTCTGTTGACAAAAACTTGTATTTTTTTGTCTGATACAGAATCTGCATCTGAAAAAAAAAAATTAACACAAGATTTACTTAATAAAACTATGGGTAAACAATAATTTTATCCAAGCACAAGGGATAGAAAAGTAACAAGTCTTCTTCGGCTACAAGTTTTAAGGAAGCTGGATGTTGTCTTTAAATTACTGAGCTCTTATAAGTTGTGTATATTATTAGTCTAAAATGTTGTCAGTGATGGGCATATTTTAAGCTTTGTTTTGATGGATTCATTTTAAATTCACTTGAGATGGAAGCTTTGGGGGTTTTTTTGTAAAAATTGTCACCTCTGAAAATTTAAGTAAATTGCAATTTCAGGTTAGTAGAATGTGGGATCAAAAGTAGATAAAAGCTATATGCCAAGTAACTAGCGTAATCATTCTGCAAGGAAGTCCTTATTTGTTTGAGCTTCTAGTAAGATTAAAGTGTTGTGCAGGCAATACAGGAGATTCCCTGATTGTGTTACTGACAATTTCCTAATGCTCTAGAGGGGATAAATAGGAATAATTCTTGGGTTGACCTGCTGCTTATGAAAAGGGAAGAACTAGTGACAAACATGATGATAAATAGCAGCTGGGATCAGAGTGACCACAAGTTGGTTCAGTTCATGATGCAAAGAAAGTCTGGAAAGACAGTCAGCAAGTTACGGCTGTAGACTGCAGCAGAACAGACTTCACCCTTTTTGGAGAACTGCTAAGCAAAATCTCTTGGGATGCTGCCACAAAGACACAGTGTCCATGAAAGATGGATGATTTATAAACAAAACTTATTGGGAATTGAGGAACGAACCATGCTGTTCAGCAGGAAGGAGGGGGATTCAGTAGAAAGCCTTCTTGGCTGAGCAGAGAGCTTTCTGATGGCCTAAAATGCATGATGTAGACAGGCATTGCTTGAATGCTTAATGACAAAATCAGAGAGCTGATTGACTTGAGCAAAGACTTAAAAGAGTCATAAAGCATAACAAAAAGTGATTCTGCAGCTGTGCTAGTTTCAAAAATTAAGGTAGAATTTGATGAAGGGAAAAACTGATGAAAGGGGGGAAGGGAAGATATTGTAATGACAAACAATATAGAAAAGCCTGAAGTACTCACCATCATCTTTGCCAGGCATTTAAGGGGCCAGAAGGTAATTGGAATAGTCAAGTATAGATTTACCAAAAGCAAATTGTGTGCTTGTATAGCCTGGTCGCCTTTCCTGAAGAAATGACTGGCTGCATGGATAAGGGGAGGGCAGTGGCTGCCCTGTACCAACCAGTGCCACAGCGTGGGTGCTTCCTTGAGCAGGAATGCCTCCGCTGGGTGAAAACACAGCTGACTCCAAAGGCATACCTGACCGATGCCATAAATCCCACAGATACGCGTCTGGGATCTGCTGTGGGGCCCATGGTGACTCCTCTTCTCCACTAGTTGCCCTGGGGAGTTGGCTGCAAAGGTATTTCTCACACCTCTTCTGTGGGCAGGAGAAGCTGTAACACAGGGAGCGCCCTTTAAAACTCCTCCAGCAGCCTCTCATCCAAACATGAAGCATTGGATAAACACATACAACTAATCCATAGCTGGAAAGAAGATAAGATTCGTAAACATTTGGAAACCTTCTGGATAGCCTTTTGTGTATCTCCTGGATTAGATGCTGTCACCTTGCTCATTAGCTTCTCCGAGCACGGCTATGCTCATTTGCATGCAATGGCAGACTTGGTGAGGCTTTTGACACAGCCTCCCACAGCACTGTTGTTTGAAAGATGAGGAAGAGTGGTCTAAAAGAAGAGACAGGGCTGGGAACTGACTGAACCGGTAGGCTCAAAGGGTAATGATCATCACTTGGCATCTGTCAGGTGGTCAGTGACGAGCACAGTAGCTCAGGATACCTTGGGCGTCAGTGGGTATCTTCATCAATGACCTAGATCATGACACAGGGTGCACCTTCAGCAAATTCGCAGAGGATAATAAATTAAGGGGGAGTGGTTAACATGACAAATGGCAGAGCTATATTCCAGAGGGAACTTGATATACTCGAGGATTCGGCCAGGAGAAACCTCATAAAATTCGGTAAGAAGAAGTCTGGATCTCAGGTGGAACAGCTGCACACACTTGTATGGGCTATGAAGAAAACATATGAATTGCAGCTTGGTTGAAAATGACCTGGAGGTTACAGCGGATACCAGGCTGAACATGGACCCAGGAGCGCACTCTCACTGCCAGTCAGGTAACCAGCATACTACACCATATTGGGAGAAGCATGGCCAGCCAAAAAAGACAAGTTAATTTCTAGAAGACTGACTAATTCCCATTCTTTGACTTGAAGAAGGATGTAGAAAAACATGGGAGGTTCCATCAGCTTCTGAGAGTCCTAAATCACATGGAGGTTAGAGGGATGTTGAGGGGAATGGGGCTTGTTTAATGTTGTAAGGAAGGGATTAAGGGGCAATCTAAGAGCACCCTATAAGTACTCATTAGTAAAGAGACTGAAACCAAACTCTTCTCAGAAGAGAAGAACCAAAGGCTGCAACCATTGGCTTTGGATGTTCTGATTTCAATTAGAGAAGAAAAAAAAGACACCAGGTGGGCGGAGTAACACTGGAACAAGTTGCTTAGAATGGTTGTGAAATATCCATCCTTTGAGATTTTTAAGATTTAGCTAGATAAACTCATGGCTGATCAGAGCTGTTGGCAATAATTCTGCTTCAAGCATGAAATTGGATGAGACGACCTACAGAGATGCATTCCAACCAAATTTTCTATGATAGTAGGAAGAAAATAGTGATTTTTTTGTTTTAGTGTTTTTGTGGAACATTCATTACTAATACAGCTGAGAGAGAAGTTGCAGTTTATTTTTTAGCAGATGTCTACCTTCTTATTTTGAGAAATATTGAATTTATAGTCTGAAAATCCTATAGTGTTTAGATGTTCATTCTTTCTGTCTTTAACAAACATAGGCAAAAGATCCATAAAAATAAAGAACTACCATCTTGAGTTTTTACTTCCTTTTTAACTTCAGAAAAATGGTAACATCAAAATTCTGTGCTTCAACTGATAAAAAATACACTTTAACTTTTAACTCTGGGTATTAAAGATTCATGGATGAAAAAGCTGTCTGGGTTATCTCTTTTGCTGTGAAAAGCATGTTAGATTTCTTTTACATGCATCTTTGGAAAATAACATTTTCTGGATGAGGAGGAGGTGCTGTGGATTGGAACGGAGAAAAAGGAGAACCATTAAGTTGAAACCTCAGGGGATTTTTTCCCTGCATTGAAAGTAGCATTCCTCAACTGCTTCTTATTTACTTACATAAACTTTCTAGTTGAGTGGAGGATATTTTATGAAAACCCCTTTAAATTTGTATTGATACAGGGATCTGACTTTTCAGTATTAAACCATTACAACTAATATTATGGTGCGCGTATGTTATAAAACTATCAATAACAGTTTTCTGACAATGGTTTTATGAAGGACAATAATAGGAAAAAATACCTGCAGTTTTTAGTACCAAGTCCTGCAAACTGTTCCTTTGGGATCGTTAATGACTTAGATCATTCATTGACAAAATATGCTGCATGTTTTAAAAGCGTGTATTTGCTGAAAGGAGTTAGCTGCATTTCCTGTTAGTTTTCACGAGGGAAAAGAAGTGAAACTCATGTTTTCCAGACAAAGACAATCATCAAGTACTGCAGGGAGAACTTTCAAATGGTGAATTTTACACCAGTTTTGACCTGATGTTATATATGAGTAACGAGTAAAAGCTATGTAGAAGTAAACTGATGTAGTTATATAAGACAGGTGACTGTGAGCTCTCAACAATCATGTCACCATGCTTAACCCAAACTCAGCACGTCACCTATGCTCTAAAGAGAATTAACTATATATAGTAATATGGGGAGATTGAGAATGCATCTTATTTATTCTTTCTATTAAATCATGTATAACTTTGGCAGATTAATTGTTCAAGTTAGTATTTTCATGCTTAGTTTTTGCCTGGGGCTGGATTTGTTTATCTAGGGATAGCAAAGGTTGCATGCTTGTTTTGTTTTAAAATTAAGTGGAAATTATATATATTGGTTTTTAAGAAATGCTAATTAACCACTGTTATTATCAAATTTAATTGCATTAATTTTTAACCATAGCAGCTTGGTCATTTAAGGGGTAGAGGGAGAATTACATGTCTTGTCTTGTCTTGTCTTGTCTTGTCTTGTCTTCTCTTCTCTTCTCTTCTCTTCTCTTCTCTGTTAAAAATAGTGGTAATATTATATTTTATATACTGTGATATTCCATACATAGTTTCAGGGTGTTCAAATATAGGAGCTGATGAAACTGAATCCACATAGTATTTCTACTGCATTTGTGGTAATCTATCTAAATTCCACAAACATAAGACTTTGAAAAAACTGCAATTCATTTATCCTCCAAAAAGTATTTAATATTTTTTTGCAGTAGAATTCTTTGATGTTGCATCCTCACATGGTGATGTATCAAAGCTTCTCACAATTCTGTAATACTGACTAGATTGTTTAAAAAAGCCAGCATGACTGAACACAGAATTCTATGGCCAAAGCTAGTTCTTCTCTCTACTTATTTCTTCCAGTCCTTTCTGAAATAGAGACAGGAGTGATTCTGTTTTAGGCTCTGAATGCCCAGTCCTGTCAGATTTTAGCATTGACAAGACTGGAGGAATAGGGGGAGCGTGTTTGGCAAGGCATTATGGTGAGATTGCGTGTGAAAAAGAGGGAGAACTTGTCACTGGTTGTGTGAGAATGGAAATCACAAGAAGACTGGTGTTTATTGGGTAAGAAATCTTGGATTTGGAAGAGGAATTTAGGATGAGGAAGAACATAAGTGAGAAATGGGTGAAGAGGCATGAAGAAGCAGTGGACAAAAATAGCCTGAAGAAGAGCAGCAATGAATTTCAGGGCTGCTGAACCAGCCACTCCCTCAGACAGTGAGACATGGAGTTTGGGATAACCATAGGTGTGTAAGAACACTGGGGCAAGGAACAGATATAGAGAGAAGGTAGGAAAAGTTGCTGACAAGATGCTGGCAGGATCGAGCTAGGGCCACCTCTCTCTAGAAAACTGGAGAGGAACCAGGTTTCTGGGGTTTGCATGATGTGTGCACGATCCCACCAGGCAGTCTGTCGTGATAGTGCATCTGCATTACGTGTTCATCTGGAAGAAGGCAGCCTGCTGCTGCTACTGGTTACCCCCGTCTCGCATGAGGTAGAGTTCTCACGCTCTAGCTCTTAAGTTGACTCTGCTGATGATTAAGTTGAATTCACTTTGGTGTCCCATACTAGAATTTCTTCCTTCATTCATTCTTTGATCAGCCTCGGGATTTCTTTTTTTTATAAAATAATAAAAAGAACATTATTCAAGTTATACATTAAAAGTTCAGTTAAGAAAAGAAAAAAGTAAGTTTATCTGTATAACCTTAAATTGAAACCTCGGTGAAATACAGTGGTACAGTATTTAGTTATGCTATCAAATAAGAATGTCTACTTGTAGAACACCTGTCAACAGCTTTTTAGGAAAAAAAAAATCACAGTTATATTTCTTAACTCTATGCTGTTATTCATTCCCTTCAATGAAGCATGAAATTGCTAAATCTGGAGCAGGTCCAGAGGAGGGCCACAAAAATGATCAGAGGGCTGGAGCAACTCTGCTGTGAGGACAGGCAGAGAGAGTTGGGGTTGTTCAGCCTGGAGAAGAGAAAGCTCTGGGGAGACCTTATAGTGGCCTTTCAGTATCTGAAAAGGGAGTACAAGAAATCTGGAGAGGAACTTTTTGCAAGGGCATATAGTGATAGGACAAGGTGTAATGGTTTTAAACTGGAAGAGGGAAGATTTAGATTAGATGTCAGGAAGAAATTCTTTACTCTGGAATGTGGTGAGGCACTGGAACAGGTTTCCCAGGGAAGCTGTGGCTGCCCCATCTCTGGAAGTGTTCACGGCCAGGTTGGATGGAGCTGTGAACAACCTGGTCTACTGGGAGGTGCCCCTGGTCATGGAAGGCAGATTGGAACTAGATGATCTTTAAGGTTCCTTCCAACTCTAACCATTCTATGATTCTATGATTCTATGATAAATTACAAAGCAACTATTTTTTATTTAATGTATTTAATACACAAATTATATCAAACTAATTGTTAATATTTAAAAATACGTAGTAATTGTTTGCCTATCATAAGATTTCATTTTGCTACCCCAAATTTATTTGAAATAANCGGCCAGGTTGGATGGAGCTGTGAACAACCTGGTCTACTGGGAGGTGCCCCTGGTCATGGAAGGCAGATTGGAACTAGATGATCTTTAAGGTTCCTTCCAACTCTAACCATTCTATGATTCTATGATTCTATGATAAATTACAAAGCAACTATTTTTTATTTAATGTATTTAATACACAAATTATATCAAACTAATTGTTAATATTTAAAAATACGTAGTAATTGTTTGCCTATCATAAGATTTCATTTTGCTACCCCAAATTTATTTGAAATAATACTGAAATATATAAGTGATATTTTGAAATAATTAGTTGTGTCTTGGGTTAATAATTTATGTTAAAGTAAAAATGTAGTTATTGTCAAGTCACCAGACAATCTGTTATGTTGTGAGTAATCCACACTTATTTAATCAGACCTGCCAGAGATCATCATATATTAGGATTTGATGGTTTTTAATCCAGTCAGTGGAAGCTACTTATTACATAACACTTTAAGAAAAAAATCAAATTTCAGAATATTCGTTAGTACTTGTATGGAGATTTTTGAACATCAATAGTAGAATTGGCAGTGATAATGCACACAGAAATGGTAAGTAACATTTAATAGTGCACAGAGAAAAAGATAACCCTAAGTACATAGTACATGTGTCAGGGACATGGACTCTTAAAACAGATGTTACAATTTGAGAAAGACCCCTTGTTGTGACTGTGGTTCATTCTATGACATTGTCAACTCAGTACTCAAGAGCAGTCAAAAAGGTAATTAAGAATGGAAATAGGATCTGATAGTGCAGGAAAAGAGGGCAAAACAATGTTTTTCTGTATGAATCTATGATGCATCCAAGCCTTGAGTACTACGTGGAGGCAACTGGAAAAAGCCCCAGCAGAGGGTGACAGAGAGGAGCAGGGGTGTAGCATAAATAACCTAAATAAAGACCTAAATAACCAATAATTCCAGTATAAAAATGATGCCAGAGAGAGAGAGAACAGAGATCTGCAAAAGTACCAGTGACATAGAGAAGGCAACAGGCGACGACTCTTAGCACTTTCTTACAGATCAGTTAAAGGGAATTTACAATACATTGCTGAGTAAGTTCAAAATACAAAAAATTTGAAGTTTTTGAAATGTTACCATATGTTATCAATGTGCAACCAAGTAATGGGCTTACAGTACAAAAAGGCAGAAGTTTTTGGGTATCTCACATGATTAATTTGTAGGACTCATTGCCACAGGGTACTGTGAAGCCTAAGAATATAAAAATGTTCAAATACGATTGAGGATAAGTGCTCAGATTCATGGTGGATAGGCCCACTAACCACAATTTAGTGGGATTTGGTTTCTGGTCTACATGGTCCCTAACCTGCTGGTTTTCAGCAGCTGAGCAGGAAAGGGACATTCTTACTGGGCTTATTTCCTAAGAAGTGACTGCAAGGGGCTGGAGCCTTTGGTCTGATAGTTCCACCTTTCCTATGTAAAACAGTCGTCTTTTTCATTACTGCAACAGAAAATCATTGTTGATTTTTTTCAGATTAAGCAGTCATTTAATTTCCTAATTCCTAATGGCTAAGAATACTGAGTGTAGAATTGGGTGTAGAATATTAAAAGTTCTAAATTATACTTACACCTTCTTGTAGGCCATTTCATTTGAAAACCCGATTAAAATGTTTAAGTAGTATTTTTAAGAGAAACAAGGCAATCCTTACTCTTGATTACTGTGCTAAAAAAATTGCTGTGATCTTAAGCACTTGTATTGCACTTATGGAAAACTTTAAGGCTCATGAAAATAGCAGTTAATATTGGGAAAGCTGAGAAATCATTGGTTATAGAAGGATTTCCAGAAAGAACTAAGATAATGTACTTTTGGTATTTCCTTCCAGCTCTTCACACCCCTTCCCTGTCTTTCATTAAGTTGAAATAAACATTGCATATGAGTGATTTGGTCTTATTTGAATTGCCAGAACACAACCTATGAAATAAAATCAGCTTTCAATTCTAAATAAACCTATGCAACAATAAGGTATGTGGTTCTCCTAGGTCATGTGAACAAGGAACTAAAAGAAGTCAAAAGACGTATATAAAAAAATCACTGGTTATTAGAAGTGGAAGAGGTCATTTGTACTAAATTGCCTTTGATTTTTGTTTTAATAGTGATATACTTTTAAAGACAGATCTTTTCACACTTCCCAGCAACATTACATTAGTAACACTAATGTATTAGTTGTCTTTACTGAACTTAAGTACAATTAAAAATTGCTACTCAAAAAAAAAAAAAAAAAAAAAGTT